>JARBWK010000012.1:72062498-72162498 GCA_030556195.1 Anolis apletophallus | reverse complement strand
TTTGAATGTGATTTTCCTGCTTTTTGGCAGGGGGTTGGACTGGATGGACCATGAGGTCGCTTCCAACTCTATGATTCGATGTTTCTGTAAAATCAATTTGTTAATCTTAACTAGATTCATTGAATGAATATTGTTTAAGACAATATTTATGCGAGGCCTAGGCCCCACATATATTGCCATATAATGCAGTTTGAAACTGCATTATATAGTCAGTATAGACTCAGGCTCTTTCTACACTACCATATAAAATCCAGATTATCTAGTTTGAACTGATTATATGGTAGTGTAGACTTGTATAATCCAGTTCAAAACAGAAAATGTAGATTTTCTGCTTTGATAATCAGGATTATATGGCAGTATAGAAGCGGCCTCATGTAATGCAGTTTATCTTCATTGAACTGTAATATCTGAGTATATACTGACTATATGATGTAGTTTGAAACTGCATTATCTTGTAATTGTAGATGGGGACCCTAGAGGCATGCTACTCGAGTTGCATTTCCTGGTTAAGACTTTTGCATTTATCTGTGCTGTTTTTGCAGTTTCAGAGATGAGTGTTGGAACTTCACTTCTAACTGTTGGAGACTTCTATGAGCATTTTACCTCCCAGTTAATAGGCCCCCTAGGTTTCCTGGGACCATGCTAACCCCCAGACTTAGCATGGTCCCAGGAAACCTAGGGGGCCCACAAAAAGCCTACAAAGAGCTCATGATTCTCACTTCCACCTTATTTTAAAGACACCTATTGACATTGTCTATATATTTTGTAGCACAATTATTTAAATTATTCTATATTGCTATTTGTCCTTTTGTCCTTTGTCCATTTTCTAATATAAAACAGGAGCAACACAAAGGCTTTGCTTGAGCCCTTCAGTGTTAATTTTGCAAAAACTAAACAGCCAAAGAGGGATTGAGATTTAAGCATTCCTACCCATGTGCAATGGGTCTATCTAGTTCAAAGTTCTTTAAAAGGAAAGTTTAATTGTACACCAGCATGTTCAACTCTTAGCTACAGTTCTCTGAATCTAAGCTCCCTTTCCCATCTGAAAACAGGGATAATGCCAGTAGCTTACTGTTCTGAGGATTACTGAGATTTAAAATCCTCTGGACACTCCAGGAGTGTTCAAGGAATACCAACTACAGTATTATTTTCTAGCATGTCATCTTAGTCCAGTTTCATTGTCTGATAGAACAAAAAGAAAGCAGGCTTAGGAACTGTAATGGATTCAAGCAATATATGTACGTATGAAGGCAATATTATAATTGGATTTTTCTACTGAAGGCAATGCTATAATGTCAGTCTACTTTGACCCAAGGTTGTCAAAGTCCATCTGGATTCTAGCTACAAAAATGAACGCTTTATTGAATAGGGAAGAGCACACATACAATTTTCAGTTTTCACAGATTTCTCATTTATTTGACTGTGAGCTCATTTTGGCTCACTTTTATAGTCACTTGTGAATTTGGGAAAAACCATATGTACATTTTAAAAAAATATTACATGAAATTAGTATTCATTTTGTTTATTTTTCTAATACACATTTGGGTATGCACTTCTACTACACTCACTTTTGCAAGCTGTTTTCTTTGCATAACTCATTTTAGGCACATTTTTCTTTGAGAAATGCATTTTTTTGCACATTTTAAGTAGCAAGTTAGGCCCCTTCTAAAGTACCATATAAAATCCAGATTATCTGCTTTGAACTGGATTGTTTGGCAGTGTAGACTCGTATAATCCAGTTCATAGCAGATACTCTGGGTTATCTGATTTGATAATCTGGATTATATGGCAGTGTAGAAGGGGCCATAGACTGCAAAATTCTGAAATGTGTAGTCTTGCTCATGGAAGTGTATTCCAGGTATGCATATTTTAACAAATGGAATACACACACTCTGCAGTCTAAGGGGTCACTCTGGGATGGACCCAAAACCCACGACTTCCATAGGGGTGAGTGCTACATTCTCTCCTGTACCAAACCAGCATTCTCTTTCCCTCCGTACTGACACCATACCCTCTCTCGCCCCCTTTTCTATTTTTAAACAGTGTCAAAGAAGAGAGTTACCATTCTTGGATTCTTGAAAGTACCCCATTGCACATGGAAATGTCCCAATGGAGCTTTCGAGTGGGGAGGGGGGGAAATCCCCCTTGAAAGTTCCATTGTGTCGTTTCCAGGCGCAATGGTGTGCTTTCAAGCCCTCAGGAGTGGTAACTCTCTTATTTGAAACTGTTTAAAAATAGAAAAGGGGGCGAGGGAGGGTACAGTGTCAGTACAGAAGGCTATCCTGAGACTCAATCCCCACAGGGCCCACACATATAAAGATTGGGATCTTATTGAAAGGACCTGATCTTTTCAAGTGTTCTTTAAACTGGAGTAGCTGAAACGTCATTTGGAAGCCTCAGACTAATTAATACACGATCCATCACAGGGTTTGGACCTGTGTAAAAGGGCCCTGTGTTTGTTAGACAGTATGATATTCTAAAAGTAATTACTTTTAGTAGTTTTTTAAAGGAACATAGCTGGATTTTGTCAAATTATATTGAATCTACAATGTTGTGGTTCTTTCAAACCATATATGTGCACTGCCATATTTAAATATGTAGTTACAGGGAAATTGCCAGAAGATAAATACAGCCTTCTATGGACATTCATCTTTTGCCAAAGAAAATCAAGGTATTCTTTACCCTACAATTAGACAGCTTACAGGGCTTGAATACATGATTATTGTGAGGCAACATTGTTAACAAAGTACCACTTTGAATGAGGCTAGTAATAAATTCAAGTACTAGGAGGACAAAAGTACGGTTTAACAGAGAGGACTCCTCATTCAGGGAGTCAATTAGATTGGGAATAAAGCCATTTTATTGTGCATATCTCTTAATCAATAGCATTTTTGCTGAGAATTTGATCATTAACGTCCTTTGGGATTTAATTGTTAGGGGAATAAAGAATGAAATGATGCTAGTTCTGCCCTGAGAAAATTCAAGACAATTAATCTCTGCTTATGTTGGTATCAACTGATACAAATAAGAAAATGATAGCCTAATAAGACAGGACTGGGGAAGGAATGAGAGAGGTCTAGGGGCCCTTCCACACAACCATATAACCCAGAATATCAAGGTAGGAAATCCCACAATATCTTCTTTGATCTGGAATATATGGCAGTGTGAACTCAGATAACCCAGTTCAAAGCAGATATTCAGCCTTGATATTCTGGGTTATATGGTGTGTGTGGTAGCTTTTATGTTTTTTAAAGCAGATATGTTTAAAGCAGATTAGGAATTAAAGTTTAAAGATGCAATTACAACTAATTTTAAAAGTGTTCCCCCACTCTTTAATAATTTTTTTTAGCATCTTAATAATTAGAGGGTCCTAAACATTCCCTAAACATGTACAGTGCATAGGACAATTGACATAGGTGTCCCTTGGACTATAAGCACAGTGTTGAATGTTTTGAATGCTTTCCTACATAAAACTCCCTGCATATAGAAAACTAACATGGCAGAGGAAGAGGAGGCAAATGTTTGAATGCTATTCTGAATTTTTATTTTTATTTAACTGGAAAGAGAAGAACATTCAAACATAAGTATCTTATCAGCAACCCAGAGGGGTGCAGTCTACTATGAAAAGCTTTGCCATGCATGAACGGAACCTCAGCATGGGGGGGGGGGGGGGGGAGGGGGGATATACTGATTCTTCAAAGTTAAGTATTTTATGGAAGAGGGGCCAAGGACAACAGTGTTATGGCACCTTATATATTTCTTTAATTTATATCCCACTTTTCTCTCCCAATGTAGGATTTTAAAGACTAACATGTTATATTACTCATAAGCATTTGAGGGCTTTCCCAGCTGTTCTAATAGAGAAGAGTTGACAGATGCTATGTTTACATAATATAGTACGAAATTTGCAACATAGCCTGAAGTGTAGTGACTTCATTTTGTACATGCTACAAAGTCATTATTGGAAGTTGTATGTGTTGCCTATGTGGTTCCCTGCCCAAACTGGCATGTGCCTTTTCCAAATGATTAAAATGAAGTAATAGTATGTTTCCTTCAGAACAGCAGTTAAGAAAATAGTTAAGAAAATTCTTCAAAACAGATCTGCAGGCTCCAAGGAAAGAGGGACAGGTATGCACCAGTCAGTGAAGTGTTACAGATATCTTAATTATGTTAAACAATGTCTACTGTCTACAGTAGCTCCTGGTATTTAATAGAATAGAGCATGTAAATCTGCGTAATGAAAAAAGTTTTGTCTCAAGAAAGGCTGTTGTTCAGCATCACCAGGCAGTTGCCAAAATTTGAATAGCAGAGAGCTCATGGTTAAGCCAGCATTCCTTTTCTTGTGTTTCAGAGGGTCCTTCTTATTCTTACATCCTGTTCACCTGCTCTCTCCAAGACTCCAATCAGCAAAAAGAAGAAGGAACAGCTTCTTCTCTGTAATGGTGCCAATTGGTCTCTATGTGTGAGAGTGCAAAGCAGTAAACTCAGTGTTGGTGGTGAGGCAGAGGTGAGACCCACTGAGGATTGCCATCCATTGGGGGCATATTGCCCAATAACCTCCAGAACATGGAGCTAGCACTGGATTTGAAGATCCTGTGTTTTATTCTTATTGAATAGTGTATATTCCAGATTCTCCATGGTCATCAAAAGAGCAATTCAAATGCACAAATCATGCTGCCAGTACTTTGCATTTGCATTACTATTAAGCATAGTTTGCTTTATTACGGATAGCCTTTCTTCAAGAAAAACCCACATCTTTAAAGCCAATGCAAATTAGTGTTCTTTTTGCATTTGGAGTTTACTTCTGAAGTAGTACAACCTTTTAAGACATAGTGATTTTTTAAAGACAAAACGAAGAAACAAAAGGTTTTGTTGGAGTTGCTGAACAGTGAGAGATACTCTTCATAGGCAGGCATTGTGAGGCATCCCTGGGGTTTCTTACAGAAATCTCTCCATTACTATGCCTGTTTTGTTACTAGTGGATTATGTGTATTTGCTGTTATCCCATTATATGGTACATTGATAACTATTCTGTTCATGTTTTAAGTAATCAGGACAGAGCTGTGTGTAGCTCAGCTAAGATAAAGGAAATGAAGGAAGTGAATGTATTTGGCTGTCTGTAGTCCCCGCAGAGCTGTTTTTCTAGCTATTGTTGTTAATTTTGTCATTCACAGACTTTATTGTAATTTAACTTTTTAAAGGTGGTAACTGATAATCATTAGATCTATGAAAGCTGATTTCATAGAAGACTTGAAAAAGTGGGATCTAGCAGCCATAGCTCAGGTTTTCTCTGGCACTCATTTGAATTATTTACCATTTTATATAAGAGACACTATTTTATAAAGCCATTTTGGTATCCACGAGGGGTGATGAAACTCAATATAGATTGAGAGCACTCTGTAGAATCATGAGTTGGAAGAGACCACATGGGCCATCTAGTCCAACTCCCTGCCATGCAGGGAAAGCACAAAGTACCCCTGATAGATGGTTATGCAGTCTCTGTTCAAAAGCCTCCAAATAAGAAGTTTCCACCACACTCTGATGTAGTGAGTTCCACTGCTGAAGAGCTCCTTCATTCAGGAAGTTCTTCCTAATGTTTAAACATAATCAGTTACTCAAGCATGTCACATTATGAATGATTTATTGTTGTGATCTTGATGAAGGACCAACATTTTTGGCTTGCTTTGGACTCTCCTTTTGTAATGGTTGAAACTGGTCCATGATGAAGAAGGGAGACCAACAATCAGCCGTGGTAAAAGATATGGACTTACCCAGGAGGACCATGGTTTGGGGAACCATATGCATTAGGAAGCTCATATTACCTAAAAGTCCTATAAAACTAAAGAAAAAATATCCATGGTATAATTTGCAATACCATTCATGTTGCTAAATATTTTTCTGTCTTGTATTCTTTTTATTTGAGTTATTTAAAATCTATAATAGTTTTAATGGATCAGACACTAGGGATCAAATGACATTTGCCACCAGAATCACCACAAATCATGGCAAATCTGGTGGTCACATCACCCGCCTTACCCCTAACCCCATCCCATGGGGGAAGTGCTTGCCTCCTGGCTTCATCACATTAATGTAACACGGGAAGCCCTCCGTGTTGCTGCTGCAGTGATATATTCTATTTCTTTTCCCTTTGTGCCACAGAGCGTCCATATTTTTTTACTATTGATTCAGTCTAGTTATCACTTGATGTGACTCTATTATCTTTTCGTAAAACATCTCAGACCATAACCTATTAAATACTATAGCAATTATGGTTTATTTGAATAGACATGATCCAAATACTGGCTATCGATTTTTATAAACAGGTGTGATTTAAATTATACATATTTCAGGTAACTTGCTTATACAGAAGGTTTTATTATTTTTGTTAAAATAATGCACTTACAATGTCATTAGACACTTAAGAACTATGCACTCTTTTGGCCCTGACACTAAAACTCTGGATTCTGATTAGTGACGCTTTAATAAAGTCATTTGCAGCTCAGTGGACTGCATCTTCCACTATTTCAAGTGTTTCTATGGTCACCAAGAAGCAGACCTTATTCAAGCCTCTGTACAGTCTTCTTTTTTTAAGCTCAAATCTTTGGAAAGTAAAGGGGCTCTTGAGTACATATGATTCTTCGTTGGCTGAATTTCCAAACAACCACAAAAGTTAGTTTTCCTTTCTTTCTCCTTTCCCTTTTTATCTTTTTAAAAGTTATTTCTAGATGAGAAAGGGGTTGACTAACATGGGCTTTTAAGGATGACAAAAATCTTAAGACTTTTTTATTGCTGCACTTTTCACAATAGAACATGGAAGATAAAGGCTGTTTCCACTTGATTAGATGGTAAGGCGAACACGGTCTGTGCCTGAAAAAAAATACCTTAACATTCTTGGATTTTCCCCTCTTTATTTTCTGTTCTCTATTTTCTTCTTAATTTGACAAGGAAGAAAACTGTGCCTAATCAACCACAATAAAACCATTCAAGGAGAATTTAACTTTGCAGGAATTAATGCATTTTTGTATTGGCTAATGACTTGAGTGAACATTTACAACATGTGAAAACTGAGGGGAAGAAAAATTATAGCCACCTCGTGGTTCACAGGAGCAAGGGATGGAGGTCATTGACTTGATTTTCATGGGAAGGCTGACTCTCTCCTGCTCGCATACTCAGAAGCTAAACAACCTTATATTGACAGCTGTGATTTGGGGAGGGCAGCTTTCAGCAGCATTGTGCATTGGTTTGTCAAGGCAAAACAAGACAGGATTTAAAAGAAAGTCCTAAAAAGAGAACAGTAGTTCCAGTGTCCCAGAGCCGCCAATGACTGGCTATTTCTTATTAGAGGCTGATAAAAGTGTTCCTTTCTTATTGAAAATGCCATTTAGGATTGAGGCAGAAGAAATATTTATCATTAAAGTGAGAAGTGCCACTTAATTAAATGGAGGAAGAAGAAAAGAAATACAAAACACCCTCAATATATATTCTATTTGGAAAGAAAGGGATAGAAAGTGTTCATATATCCTTTAACAAAATAGCTGTTGAATGTATTACTATTTTTTAAAGGGTTTAATTATATTTTTTTAAAATGCACGCAATTTCAAAATCAAATATTTATTCAAACTTTTGTTAAGTTACAGGATATTTTACCTTGTAGCAATCACATTATTTTACCCATGAACAGATCTGGGTTTTCTCACACTTGTCGCTTATGTTTAAGTTTATACATAAAGCTTCTTTTTCTTTGCATACAGACCTTACATTTGTAGACTAAAGTCACCCCACTTGGACTTCTTTCTTACCTAAGGTGTACATTCTCATCTGTCTGTACGTGGTACTGCTTTGCGTTTTTATCATTTCCACTAAAATGATTTTATTTGCTTGACACTTGCAAAAATAAACCCAATAAAAGACTTCTGAGGGCCCATCCCTTTATTGTGGAAACTTCCGTAATAAAAAGGGGCTGTCCAGATGATATTCTGGCCAATCCACAATTAATTCGCTTGGTTTGTGGTGAATTAATTAGATAGTGGATTTATTCCATGCCTCCTTGGAAGGCACAGGATAAACCCACTTCCCACAGTTTTCCAGACTAAATTAGTCCAGAAAACTGTGGGAATCCCACCCCGTCCCCCAAAGCCTCCAGCCCCCTTTTAAAAGTAAAATAAACTTATCTAGACTCCATTACAGTCTTGCTGGAGCTCTCCTGGCACATAGGAATGATGTGCCAAAGGGGGAGGGGGGAGAAAAGATTCTCCCCTGCTGTCCTGGTGCGTCATTTCTATGCACCAAGAGAGCTCCAGCAAGACTAATGGAGGCCAGATGAGTTTATTTTACTTTTAAAAGGGGTTTGGGGGTGTGGGGGAGGGTCCCCAGATGGTCTGTCAGGTACCCCAGAAGGCAAACAAACACTCTCTGGATTGGGTGTAGACAGGCCCCCAGGAACATCCGCATTTTTTAAACACTGGATGCTCCTGGGACAAGGGGCTGCCTGGGAGGGCCCTGACTTTGTAATTCAGATTTGTATTAAAATGCTAGAAGTGATTTGGTATTTTTGTTTATCACCCATAAATAAACATAATAGATACTCCCATTATTTTGATATTGTTAGGACAAAATCATGTACGTGACTTTGGGGTGAATTTCCGTGAGTAAAAAGAGTTTCATAAGAATAAAACTTTTAAAAACTTTGATCCATTTTCAGTTATTATTGTATATAGCTTATAAAAACAATACAAATCTACACTATATAGCAGTTCTAAAACATAACCTAGAATCTTATATACTACACAAGAGATCAGCTGGTATTCTTATCTCAGCTCTGTAGTGTCAAGATCAATTTGTCATCACAAAGAATTGGGAAACGGAATTGGTTTGATCAGTAATCTTGACACTGACTGAGAGATTATCTTTGTTTATCTGATTTGTAGGGTGACACCTTGTTAATCATAAAATGCTATCTATATCCTTTTTCTAAGGACCATTTTTGGATGACAGTGGCACATTCCTATTCAAGGCATCATGTGTAGGCACCATGGCATTTCAAGGTCCTGATGCAGGAATAAAATGGAAAGAGGCTATAAAAATAGAGATAATTCCTTACTGACATTACAAAATAACCACTTGGTAGTTGCTTTGGGCACTAAGCAATTTTAAACAGGTGTCCATCTGTAGTATTTGAAGATCTCTAAAATTGTTGAGAAATTGAATGTTTCTCTCATATATATAAAGTTTTGTGGCACACAAATCTCATTGAACAGCATTTTATTTGCTATAAACTATATTTCGGTTTTTCTTTTCTCTTGACTGCCTCTTTTTTAAAGCTACTGTTCCTGCTGCTGTACCTATGATTGGAATCAATGCCGTTCTTGTCTGGATAGGTAAGTGCAGGATTGTAGACGGTAATCATATTAACTAATCAAGACTGCGTAGTTAAAACCTATGATTTAAAATATATTTGACATGGGATTAAAGCTTTTGGTCAGAAGCCAGTGCAAAAAATGGGATGTGAAGGTTGTGGTAATCGCTTAGAACAATCAGTCACATCTCAAGTTCAGGAAGTTTATCAGGCCATCAAGTGCCCTTACATGTTATGCACTGTTCACTAAACAGTGCAATAAGGCTTCTATTAAATGAATTTTACAAGAGATGGTTAAAATAAAGAAATCACATTATACTACTATTGATGACATCAATTCAAATACCTCATCCTATAAATGAATAGGTAGTGGGTTTTTTTTCTTTGATAGCTTGAAGAATTTAAGTACAAGTAAGTGTTCCTTGAAACTGAAGCAGCTTTAATACTTCCTATCATTGCTTACTTAAGGTAAATCTAACAATGATTGGCATACCTAAATAGCTCTGTCATGTTAAAAAGCTATCTTCAGCACAGCTGCATGTCTTGATTGACAGAGTAATTCTGTGAAAGTAGCTGTCCTGCTGTTTCGAGTGTGTTTGGGGTTTTTGTCAGCTGTATATCCACACTGTTTTCTTCAGTGGGCATGAGTGTGGAGCTGATAAAAGCTGCCTTGTCATTGTAACTCTCTTTGAATTATTTCAAAGGCCAAGGTGGCAGCTGCCTTATTGCTCACATAGTCAGCTAGGGTGGCCTCATTTCTGTGCAAAGTGGTGCATGCCATTATTTAGTTCAACCGCTGCCCCTTTTATCTGGCAGTAATAGCAAATAATAAGGTCCTGTTTTTTTGTGGTTCTTTCTGAATGAGGCATATTATGACAGCACGGACAGCATCATATTGATATGTTATACACATCAATGTTGTTTTGAGTGGTTTCTGACAAAAATAATAAAACTGAGCCTGATCCCACTTTTATGTGGTTCATGAACTGTACAAAACCACTTCAGCAGTAACTAATGGACAAGAGGCTTGCCTTACTTTTTCTTACTATGACAAAGAGCAAATTACTGCATGGGGGCAATGTTATTCTTTTTGAAACCACTCAACCTGAGCATTTATTGATATGAATGTACTTCAAATCTAAAGGACTTTTAGGAAAACCCAGGTGTAGAATAAGTTGTTTACTACTTGCAAAGAAATTGTTGGTAGCATAAGCTTTCATATACTTACCCCAAATAAAATATTCTTACCTGCTGCAATCTGTCCAGATGACAACGTAAAACCAATTCTGCAGCAGAAGCACTTCTAGCTTTTAATCCATGCCAAGAAAAACTGCAGGCTACTCCAGGGCTTCCAGAAAACTCTGGAATTGCCATCAGTGTTTTTGACATGTAGGCAGCTGGCTCCAAGGCAATCCAGAGTTCACATGTCAAAAAGACATACCAAGGTTTTGCCAGTAAGGAGCAGCTCCTTGGTAGATCCATACTAGTGATATCATTTCTGATTATTAAATGGTTGGGTGTGATGTTGTGACTTCACCAAAAGCGAGGCTTCTGGCAGGGCTCTTCTGAGGAGTTGCTTCAAGTTGTTTCCAATTTATGGGAACAATAAAGTGAACTTGTTTTGTGTTTAAGATTTGTTCAGATGGGGTTTGTCCTTGCCTTCTCTGAGTCTGAGAGAATGTGACCTGTCGAAGGTCATGCAGTGGGATTTGAGCCATGATCTCCAGAGGTGTCATCCATTGGGAAACCCCCTGCATCACACTGATTTTTCTAAGGCTTAAGAGAGGAGCATGTACAGAGAACAGGCAGAAGGTGGGTGGCAGGTGAGAACAATGGGAGGGGGGAGGGAAAGAATGGTAAGAGAATAAAAAAGAGGAAAAGATAGAATGCTAGGTTGAAGAGACTACATAGCTCCTAATCTTATGAAGTTGGAATCCTGCTAGTAAAGAATTTGTGCTAAATTAGTAATTATTTTTTGTGGTTTGTTAGCTTTCTATAGGTTTTCAGGCTCAGGCGTACCTGGTTTTATGATCTTCCATGTGCATTCTGAAATACTATAGTTCTTCAGAAGCTGCACCACCCCTTATTTTCTGAGTATGATTATTGGTTCTAGACACTGACTGTTCAGATGTGGAACCTGTTTCCAAAAAGTATCTGAACAAAATTTATAGGAATTGAAAAAAAAGTGCTAAGGATATGCATTTGTTTGCTATAAAATGCAATTTTCCAAACTCTGTACTGAAGTGATTTGATACATTTGGATAGTTTTGATCTGTACTTAATCTACTCCTAGGCAACAATATGTTGCTGCAAGAGGCATGCAAAAATGGCACATAATTCTGTTCTATTTTGGGTGCCCCCATTCTCCTGTTCTGTTTTTGGGTAGATTCTTCCCAAAACAGAAACTGAACTCAGGGTTCCCAGTTCTGAGTCTGAAGCCCCCCCCCCCCATCTCTCAAATCTTTCCAAAAGCAGAATGGGAGGCATCCAAAAATTCAAAATGAAAACAGAATAGATTTGCACACCCCTAGTTGCCACCTATAACTCTTTTCAATGCTTTTGGAATTAATGTCTTAGGGAAACAAACTCCACAAAAGTGAGGATCATTTAAGAAGTTTTCATTTATTGTTTATGGCTGACATACACTGTTAGAATGAACCTGAGAATACATGCCTCCTTCACACTCACTGCTGTAATGTATATCTTTGTATACAGAAAAGGGCCAAATTAGTTTCTAATGTCTTCAATTAAAAGGTATCAGGTAACAGCTGATAAGAGATATATTTTCCTGCCTGAATGACCCTAGGGATATAGTACTGAAAAGGATACCAAAAAAAGTAAAAAGTTTAAATTGATATAAGGCAGCTTCTTATGTTCATAAGAAAGCTCTAAACGAGGAATGCTAAACTTAGGTAAGATTTAAATTAGCTCAGCAAATTGTTTCTTGAATTTTATTGACACAGTTGTTCACATTGTATGCAGCATGCCAGGGTACTACAGCTTCATTTGTTCACAAGGGTTAATTCAAATTATTGTATGTTCTGCCTTTAAGTACAACTTACTTCAAGATGGAGGGTTGTCTTGCAGTGTTTATATGGCATATCCTATATCAGAGATAGTTAATCTGTGGTCTTCCAGAAACTGGTAAACTCTAGCTTATATCTTACAATAGGCCCAGCTAACATAAACAAGAGTTAAGGAATGCTGAGATGTGCAGGAAGTAATGTTTTTGTATATCTTGGAAATACTTGCAACATGGTGTAGGTAAGGTATTTTATTGAAGTGGATTTTTGACACAACAGTGATATTTTTCTTGATTGAAACTTTTTATTAACATTACAGATTCCAATAGAAACAGGAACCAGAAGGATTACAGAAGTATTGGAAACTTTTAATTATTTTAATTAAATCTTACTTTACCTAAGTACAGAAGCTCAGAACTTTTGTTAAATTAAAAATTCTCCTCTTTTATTGAGATACAGAACAAACAAAGAAAGAAACCAGATACATAAATATACAATTGTTGCTTGAAAACATTGCATGCAGTCAACCAGTTTGAAATCTTTCTGATGCCTAATACAAAGATGTACCTGCTGTGTGAGGTTACAATTAGGCATGCAGTTTTTTGGTTAACACAAATCCCCTTTTGCCTTTCTTCAGCAAGAACCTATTCTGCTTACTTTCAGAGATCTCTTGGCTGATTGGCTAGATGGTTTCAGAGACAGAGCATTCTAGTGGAAGAGCTGCTCTGCTGTCTGAGATTTGTCAGAGAGTTTTTAAAAAGAGAAGAAGAAAGTTATGACAAATCCCAACTTTCCACAGTCCAAGGACATAGTCGTAATGCTGGCAAAAAGGCCAGGGCAAGGGCTCAGGTTCAGTTTATCTGGAGGAATTGTCTTGAAATCTTCTGGAGAAGGTCCTTCTCTTTGTCCTGCCAGCCTCACAGGTACTTCTGGCGGGAACATGAAAAAGGGCCTCCTTGGTGGCTGCGTCCAGACTCTGATGACTTGACTGATCAAGGGGCAAGGGCCTTTCATGTAATGTACTGTTTATATTTGCTAATCTTTTAAATAGCTATGCCTGTAGCAGCTTTAAATTTTAATGAGAGTTTAATCATATTTTGAACTTTGCATGAAGTATTTTTGGCATATATTATTTATTTATTTACTTCATTTCAACTCGCCTTTCAAGGCGGCTTACAAATCCATCCAAAATTTAATGCCTTGCAGATAAACAATAAAACACATCTCATCAAAATATAAAATAATCTAAACATATAAACAATTAAAATACATACCAATCAATCAATCAGTTTAGAAATCATCTAAAATGCTGAGTCATGAACTCATATCCAAAATGAACTCAAAATAGCATTATCTATTTTGACATGAGAACTACCTTGAATTTTGGATTGGGGGGGAAAGGTAGGGCCAACAATAATTAACATAATCCTCCTCATGTATAATTTCAATCAGTACTAAATGTGAGTAGTGGTGTATTCATTAGAGCCTCCATTCAAAATCACAAAAGTGAATTTTACAATCAAAAGTGAACTTCTAGTCACTTTCTGGGTTTAGATTTGGTTTACATAAGAACATAAGAAGAGCCATGCTGAATCGGGCCTCAGCCCATCTAGTCCAGCATTCTGTGTCACACAGTGGCCCACTAGTTGTACACAGGGATCTCTAGCAGAAAGGAGAGTTTTGTTTCCAAAGATATGTTTAGCAGTCTGGGTGGCTCTTAGGGGTTCCCATGAGGCAGAAGATTGACTGCCAGAGCCACTGAAATTGCCCACCCTTGAGAAAGGTCAACACCATTTAGATTCTTAGGAATGTGATTGTGATGAAGAACATCTACACTTCCAAATTTGCTACTATACCTTCTGTGAATTGTTACAGTAAAACCCTGCATCGAGCTCCTGCTCTGTTTTTTTATGCAAACACTATCAGCTCTTTTGTTTTATAATTAAATGAGGCAGCAAGCAACTCAAGAGGTGCCACAGGAAAGCAACATAAGGTGTCTGTTTGTGATTTATGGGATTAATTGAGCTTTCAGCTTTAATCTTTAATACACACAAAATTAATTTTCATTGTAATCAAAAATAATTTTTATCTACATACTTGCAGTTGGGACTGAAGTTGGATAGTTATTCTTATACTTGTGGATTCCATATAGTTTAATACTCAAAGGAAAAGTGAAAAAGTTGATGCTATTTAATTGTTATAGCCAAAGTGCGGGAAATTTTCCTCCAACATATCAGTGCTGCGATGGGAAAAACCTTTGTTTATGTATAATGCCAAATTAAGAGAGAGATTTGCAATGAAAGGTCAATGCTCTGTAATCATTCTGCTTTTTCTTTGTCCCAGTTATCTCCAGAACAATATATTACTGTCATTACTGTTGCTGCTTGTAGATTGTGTGTGCCTATCTCTTATTGATTATAAAACCACCAATTGCATGTTTTGTGTAACTGACAAATTTTTTAATAACATCTCTTTGTGTCAGATGTGGGTGGCATTTCTCTCTGTGTCATTTTATTTCAGTCTTTATTTAGTTGAAAGCCATGTTTTGACAACAACTTGAATGATACCTCCAGTTGTCAGGATCACCTTTCGGTTGTCAGGTTGTAACAGCCTTTTAGGAGTAATGACCTGAGCAGGATTTGAAATGTTGACCTCAAGGTGAAATACTTTGTATCCCCTTACAAACTTCACAGCCCCTCATCCTTTTCATAGATTTTTTAAAAAAGAACCTACCTAATGTGACGAATTTAGGAAATAATTACTAAAGAAGTAAATGAATCTTAATAAAACATTATTTTTAAAAAAACAAATTAGTACATGCATGCATCTAAATTATTCTATATAAATTATTTACCACTTCATTATTAATAATTGATTGATTAAACTAATTTGTAAAACTTCTCCTCTTTTAATTGGATTCTTTAGGGTGGATGAATAATTGCATTTGAATTCTCTCTAAAAGAAGCTCAGTTAATAGCAACATTATTTGAGATGTGCTGTTTGTGCTCCTCTTAGGAAATCCAACTAATTCCAAAGATTTGCTGTCATGATCACTTACAGCAGAAGTTCACACAAGCACGATAACAACTAAGTTCCTTGGAAAGGCTGAACCATTTTTTTAAAATCCAACTGATAGTCCTAACTAGTAGGCATGGGAAAAATGAAACGGAAATTAAATGGATCGAGGCTAGAGAGTGGCAGAGAGGCGCGCGGGGGCCTTTTTCCAGCTAAAATATAAGCCGACCCAGGCTTGGGTCGGCTTATATTTAGCGGGAAAAGGTGCCCTCGCTCACCCCTCGCCTCTAGCTAGCCTCGATCCCTCACCTCTGCCTCTCTCTCTGGCCTCGATCCATGGATCGAGGCTAGAGAGAGCGAGGGGTGAGCGAGGCGCCCGGTGGCGTGGGGGAAAGAGGGCGAAGAACAGAAAAGAAGGGATGGGGAACCAAAGAGCAAAGGAAGGAATGAAAGAAGAGGGTAGAGAAGGAAGAAAGGAGGAAAGGGGAAATAATAAGGGGGAGAATCGTACTTCACTTTCACAATAATTGTCCTGAGAGCTAGTAGCTACTACCTCTTATATTTATGTTATACATCTACAGCTCCACTTAATTGCACTGCAGAGGTGAAGGGAATGTTCCCCCTTGATTTTTAACTGTTTCCCTGCTTTTCCTACTTTAGAACCACTTTAGAATTTCGTTTAGTACTTAAGTTACATTTTAGCACTTTTTGCAAAAATTTTTGTAAGTCTTTAATATACTAATACTAACTAGAATATAAGAAGCCTTCTCTGGCTTAGGGATCAGAGAGCTGTCGGAAGGTAGTATTGGTTGGAAAGTGGAACCAAGGTTATTTAGTTTATAAATGCAAGTATAACTCTGAGAAACATAAATAACACATGTTACATATATGGCTTTAAAATTGTATGTTTAATATGTTTTTATGTCAATTTTAAATTTTTGTTATGGGGAATGGGAATTTTTAAAAAATGTTTTAAATGTAATTTGATAATTGTTAGGCAGGGATTTATATTGTATTTCATTGTATTTTTAACTGTAACTGTCTGATTTTATAGGTTGTAAGCCACTTTGAGTTCCCTTGCAGAAAGAAAAGTGGGATAGAAATAAATAAATAACTTTTGAATGTGTAGTAAAGCTAAAGGAGCTTTTGCATGCATTCAAAAATGATTCAAGGAGGGGTCCACTCTTTTCATAAGCAAGCCTTTGGACTATACACATGTCCTCAAGCAGTCCCAAGAATGGACCCCAGTATAATGGAATTTGCCTGTCATTTGCAAGTGTTGAAAGAGGGAAAACAATCAACCCATGGAATCAAATGAAAAATCAACTCTTGCGTAAATCCCATTGTTCTAGAGACTATATTCTAATTGCAGCAGCAACTGGATTTAGTTTTTTCCTCCTTAGCTTGAACACTTTTCTTCTCTATACAAAAATAGTGTAAATATGGTTACAACCTTGTTGATGTAATGATAATGGAATGCAGGCAAAATCTTCTGGCTCTGAGCAACCACTTTCTCCAACACCATATTTGCTTTTCAATTGCATCTCCCTTGGCCTTTGGCTCCTTTCAACACCATCTACCCAGTGTCCTCCTTCTGGTTTATTTATTTATCGTATCAGGAGTGAACCAATGATACAGTTGTAATGTCTTTTTTAAAAAACAAGTTTTAAAACTTGCCATTATATTAAATGTCCTTTGACCAGTAGCTGGCCAGTTGGAGTGCCTCTGGTGTTGCTATAAGAAGGTTCTCCATTGTGCATGTGTCTGAGCTCAGGCTGCATTTTAATAGGTGGTCTGTGGTTTGTTCTTCTCCACACACGCATGTTTTGGACTCCACTTTGTGACTCCATTTCTTAAGGTTGGCTCTGCATCTCATGGTGCCAGAGCCATGGTGTCTGTTCAGTGCCTTCCAAGTTGCCCAGTCTTCTGTGTGCCCAGGAGGGAGTCTCTCATTTGGTATCAGCCATTTATTGAAGTTCCGGGTTTTAGCCTGCTACTTTTGGACTCTTACTTGCTGAGGTGTTCCTGTGAGTGTCTCTGTAGATCTTAGAAAACTAAATGGTGGCAAGGTATAAATTGGTGTACTTGGTGATATCCGAACAGGGGATGGGCCGGAGATGTCACTGCCTTGGTCCTTTCACTGTTGGGTGCTGCTGCCCAGCAGATGTCAGGTAGTGCAATACTGTCTAAACAATGTAATTTCTCCAGTGGTGTAAGGGCATAGACATCCTGTGATAATGTGGCATGTCTCATTAAGAACCACTGTTTTAGTGTGGTGATATGTGCTTCACACTGGGCGTGCGTACTCAGCCACAGAGTTCTTCTGGTGTAGTGTCATCATAGAATTTATACTTACAGGAAATTTAATGCAGATTTCATATACAGTATGAGGCTACTTGGATTTCCAATGCTAACTACTGAAATATCTCAAAACCTGGCTCTTCCGTTGTGCCTTTGGTGATTAACTATGCAACCTGATATTGCTGTGACCCCTTAACATTTGTTCATAGAGTATACCTCCGCCTCTCCAGTATGAAGACTCCTCTCGACCCCAGTCCTGAAGAGCTTCTCCCTCACAAATAAACCTGCTCCACTCCCATCTCACCTTGTGCTTTTACTCTCTCTCGGCATTACTTTGCGAATGAAGATTTTTAGGAAGGACTCATCCCACGCTTTTTACAAGTGCGTTGATGACTAAAAAGGCCAATCTGAGATAGGCAACTTCGGTTGCAGCCCTCGCCTATCGCTACAG
Organism: Anolis apletophallus; assembly: GCA_030556195.1. NCBI lineage: Eukaryota > Metazoa > Chordata > Lepidosauria > Squamata > Anolidae > Anolis > Anolis apletophallus. The sequence continues at coordinate 72,144,353 of JARBWK010000012.1, read as the reverse complement.
GGTTGTTGTTTTTTTCGGAAGTTGGATGTGTCCTTCGAGCCTGTGCAATGGATTTTTCTGGTGGAGCGCAGCGTGCACAGAACTGGCCTCACCCTTTTAAACCAAAGGTTCATCTGCCAGGGCCTAGCAAGCTTGGATGGTAGCAGCGATGTCCTCAGGTCGTAGGTTTGGTTCAAGTTTCCTTCTCTTAGATGGTTGACCTTACAGGGTTAGACGAGCACCATCTGCCCGGGTTTGAAATCAGAGTTTTCCTTCTCCTAGGATGGTTGCCAAAAGGCTAGAGAACCCATCCTGCCCTTTGACGCTCTTTGTCAGACCCTTCGGTTGTGAACTGTCTGGCATGGGAGACCCTACAGGTGGCTATTATGCCACCGCCAGCATAGCTCACAACTTCATTAGGGTACGCAAGCCTCTCCCCCACTGCAAGGGGGCGCCAATGGAGAGGCTTTTAGCTGTAGTGTTTTATCCTGTACATGCAGCCCGCTCACTGTTACTGTGTTATATATGATTTTATTTTAATTTTACATTGGTTGTTGTATTCTTATGCCTTATGTAACTTATTATGTTTTTGTTTGCGTTTTGATTTCTTTTATTGTATTGTGTTATTGGGCTCGGCCTCATGTAAGCCACCCCGAGTCCCCATCGGGGAGATGGTGGCGAGGTATAAAAAAGTTTATTATTATAAATATCAGTAGATCTGGTTACTAAGGATCTCAAAGCATGTGTACTTATTGCTAACTAAAACGTGGTAAATGATGTGCCAGGCTACTGTATACAGAACTGTATTATACTTTTATAATAACAGTGCAACAGAAGAGTATTCTAAAGATGTTAAAATAAGTTGAAATACTTTTGGTTAATTGAGGGGGAAGAAGGGGGAAGGGAAAAATAAAAAAAGTAGCACCTAAATTTACTGTTTATTTCTTATTTCTTTTGTTTCACCTTCTTCCTTTTTATGCTGCACAGTTTCAGCATAAAGGTGTGAGATGTGATATAACTTAGGTTAGAAAAAGAATAAAATTCTATAAGGAATAGGAGTAGTCCAATGAAAGCAAAATTGTTGGAAAATGCTACAAAAGCCAACTAAGAAAATGGGATGTCTGACATCCTTCTTTTAAATATTTTTATTTGATTATCTATCTTTGTAGTTCAGACTTTTTCATGAGTAGCCAGTAATAACAGCAGACAAGCTTAGGAAGTTAGACATGAGAAAAAACATGATAGGTAAAGTAAGATGAGGAAAAATATTCCAGTTCTAATTGTGGTATTCTTGTTGGCGGATTAATTTGTTTTTGCTTACATATACTTGAGTATTACTATTTTCCAGAGTAAATGTTACTATTCTGTAATAGTAGTTCTCATCTCATGCCTTAAATATATATATTTTGTGGAATTTGTTTTCCAATATTTACTCTTTTTTAAAAATAACCACCTGATTTCCAAGCAGTGATGGTCCTTCAGGTGTTTTGGAATTCAACTCCCAACTGTTAGGAATTGTGGGACCTGAAGTCCAAAACAGCTAGAGGACCAAATCTTGAGAACCACTGCTGTAGAAGATAATGTGAATTTGTGTTCTTCTCCAACAAAAGATGGAACTCCCACTCATGTGTTCAAATTACAGGAGGGATATTTTAACTAAACATTAAAAAGATGGAGAATAATTCAAAGTGATGTCTTTCTTCAGCAAACTTTGTGGTTTAAAACCAATTAGCCTCAAGATTTGAAGAAGATTTGAAGAAAACCTCTTATTTTGGTGACCCCTGGTGTGAGAGCCTTTGATATATCCCAGGGCTGTCCAACTTCTACCGGCCCAGGGGCCTGAATTCCGGTCACTGATGACCTGGGGGGCCGTAGGGTCTGCCCCTGCCCCCGGCTCGGCCCCCTCCCCGCCCCTGGCTCCTCCCCCTCCCCCACCTTCTCCCCCCATTTTATCTAATATTTACTAAGATAAAATGGGGGGTGGGCATTCAAAAGGGGCATGCATACAATCAAATATAATCTTTTACTGAGATAAAATGCAGGGATAAAATATTAAATTATTTTAATTCAATATTAAATATATTTAATTCCATCCTCCCCTCTCCCCTTATTTTTATTTAATATTAAATATATTTAACCCCTTATTTTTATTTAATATTAAATATATTTAATTCCATCCTCCCCTCTCCCCTTATTTTTATTTAATATTAAATATATTTAATTCCATCCTCCCCTTATTTTTTATTTAATTTTTATTTAATATTAAATATATTTAATTCCATCCTCACCTCTCCCCTTATTTTTTATTTAATATTAAATATATTTAATTCCATCCTCCTCTCCCCTTATTTTTATGTATCCCATCTCCCCTTATTTCATCTTTTAAATACATTTAATTTTATATTTAATACATGAGGGGAGATGGGGGAGGGAATGAGGAGCCCCTGAGGAGCCCCTCCTTCAGCTTACCTTTTCCAAACGCGTAGGATCCAGGAGTACTCGGACGACGAGAGAGGCGACGACCGACTGAGTCGAAGAAGGTCCTAATCATGTCTGTGGGCCTCAGCGATCCAGTAGTAGAGTAGCCTTAGAGTATCACGAGAATACGCAATCCACATGGGATTTCGCTGTCAACACCGGCGTGATCTCGCGTTGACAGCGAAATCCCCGTGTGGATTGTGATTCTTGCAATACTTGCTCGAACCCGGAAGTAGGTATTTTTATTTATTTTTATTTATTTTATTTTTCAATTTTTATTTTTTATTAAAAAGCTTAGGGGGCCGGAGGGAAGGAGCTGGGGGCCGTATACGGCCCACGGGCCGCCAGTTGGACAGCCCTGATATATCCAAAGGCCTGCTGGGCTCATACCAAATGAGAAGAAGTGTGTGTGCATTGAGGAAGAGTATTGCTTTTCCTTCTTTCTCACAGGTTTTTCCCAATTCTTTTAACCAGTTGCACTTCCAGTGAAATCAATGGGAGGAATTAATATATGTCATGTCCAAGACAGTTGCAGATTTCCAGAGGGTTAAAGTATAGCAATAGGAAGGATATATATATATATATATATATATATATATATATATATAAAGAGACGGTCGGGTTTTGACAGTTATGCACGGGAAAACTATAGGCCCCCCAACCACAAAACTCACCCAACACATTTCCCCAGACCACGGGGTACATTCGTGGCACAAAAAAACCCACCTCCCTACCTTTCAACCCCCAAAACCGCCCCAAAAACCGCCCATTGCATCCCATTCTGCACTGGCTGCGAACGCAGGAGAGAGGGAGAGCAATCGCGCAAGCGCACTCAGCCCCCCCAACCCATCCCGTCGCCCTCTCTCCTCACTCACCGGGACCTTCACAGCCACACCGGCGGCGCCCTAACCCCCTCCTCTACCTCCTCAGCCTCCTCGCCCGTCTCCCTGCCGTTCCCGGCCCCGGCCCGCTCGGGCGCCACCCGGACCACCTGGGAAGAGAGCGAGGAGGCCGCGGAAGAGCCGGCCACAACACCGCCCACACCACCCGGGTCCAGCCGTGGCCCCCGGGTCCGGCAGCCCCTCGAGGACGCTGGAGGACGCCTAAGAGCAAGCGCAGGAGGCAGGAACGGCGCCACCCGCATGTCCCCCGTCCCGGAGCAGCTCTGGGGCGCCGCACTACACTTCCCAGAAACCTCCGCTGGAAGTAGCCGTGCGGGGCCTTCTGGGAAGTGTAGTCCCATGGAGGACTTCTCCCCAGGAGAGGTGGAACTTTGAGAGAGAGAGAGAGAGAGAGGGTGAGTGATAGAGAGAGAGAGAGAGAGAGAAAGAGAGGGGGGAGAGAGAAAGAGAGGGGGAGAGAGGGAGGGGAGTAGAGAGAGAGTGAGAGAGAGAGAAAGAGGGGGAGTGAGAGAGAGAAAGAGGGGGAGTGAGAGAGGGGGGTGAGAGAGAGAGAGAGAGGTGAAGGGAATGAGAGAGTGAGAGAGAGGGGGTGTGATAGAGAGAGAGTGAGAGAGAGAGAAAGAGGGGGAGTGAGAGAGAGGGGGGAGTGAGATAGTGTGAGAGAGAGGGGGGGTGTGTGAGGGAGGGGGAGTGAGTGAGAGAGAGGGGGTGAGAGTGAGAGAGAGAGGGATAGATAGGGATAGAGAGAGAGTGAGTGGTAGATAGAGAGAGATTGGGTGATACACACAGAGTGAGTACAGAGAGATAGACACAGAGAGAGCGAGTGATAGAGAGAGAGTGTGATGGAGAATAATATACAGAGAGAGAGAGAGTGATAGATAAGGATAGGGATAGATAGAGAGAGAGAGACAGACAGACACAGGAAGTTATAGAGAGAGAGATACCGTGTTTCCCGAAAGTAAGACAGCGCCTTACTTTCTTTGACCCCAAAATCCCCACTACGGCTTACTTTCGGGCACGGCTTACATTAGCCGACGGTACCCCGAAAGTAAGGCTTAAAAAGTAAGACTTACCGCGGGCGGCATGGCGTGGCTTCTTGGCTGGGCGACGAGAGACTCCCAGAGGGGCTCAAAAGGGGCCCGGAATCCTCCTCCTCTTCTTTCCAGCGGTGCCTTCCATCCTCCTCCTCTTCCTCCCAGCAGCGCCTTCTCCCTTCCGCCGGTTCCGCCCCTCCCTTCAGTGAAGGAGGAGGGGCGGAGCCGCCACCGGCGAGAGAGAAGAAAGCGCCGCCGAAGTCTCCCCGCACGGCGGCTCAGGCGTCTTTCCCCGCCGCCGCCTCGCTGCCGCGCTCCACCCCTCTTCCCTTCAGTGATGGGAAGAGGGGTGGAGCCGCCGCCGGTGAGAGGGAGAAAGCGCCGGCGGAAGTCCCGCCCGCACGGCGGCTCAGGCGCTTTTCGCCGCCGCCCGGCTCGCCCCGCAAAGGGGAGCCCTCTTGCGCCTGTCTTCCCTTCTCTGAAGAGCCGGCTGCAGGGAAACCGCGAGATCTCCTTGCAGCCTCTTCGGAGAAGGGAAGACAGACAGGCGCAAGAGGGCTCCCCATTGCGCCTGTCTGTCTTCCCTTCTCTGAAGAGCCGGCTGCAGGGAAACCGCGAGATCTCCTTGCAGCCGGCTCTTCAGAGAAGGGAAGACAGGCACAAGAGGGCTCCCTTGCGCTGTCAGTCTGTCTTCCCTTCTCTGAAGAGCCGGCTGCAGGGAAACCGCGAGATCTCCTTGCAGCCGGCTCTTCAGAGAAGGGAAGACAGGCACAAGAGGGCTCCCTTTGCGCCTGTCTGTCTTCCCTTCTCCAAGAGGCGAGCGGGGCGGCGGCGGGAAAGACGCCTGAGCCGCCGTGCGGGCGGGACTTCCGGCGGCTTTCTTCCCTCTCGCCGGCGGCTCCGCCCCTCCTCCCTTCACTGAAGGGAGGGGCGGACCGCGAGAGGGAAAAGGCGCTGCTGGGAGGAAGAGGAGGAGGATGGAAGGTGCCGCTGGAAAGAAGAGGAGGAGGATTCCGGGCCCTTTGAGCCCCTCTGGGAGCCTCTCATCGCCCAGCCAAGAAGCCACGCCATGCCGCCCGAGGCGTCTTACTTTCGGGTACGGCTAATATAAGCTGACCCCTCTGACACCCCCGATACGTCTTACAATCGGGGGTGTCATACTTTCGGGGAAACACAGTAGGTAGATAGGTAGATAGGTAGAGAGAGAGAGAGAGAGAGAGATAGACTGAGAGAGACACAGAGAGAGAGAGACATGGCACAGCAACATGTGCCGGGTTCAGCTAGTGCTTTATATTCATGATCTACCACAGATTTCCTTTGTTGCTCCATTTTGACTCGTTTCCATTTCTCTGACCATATTTGAATGTTATAGAAGGAAATGGCCTTGTTGCTACTGGGGTAGGAGGGTAGATCTACTGAAATACAATCCTATGCATATTTCCTTTTTTCTTTATTTTTTATTACTATTTAATATATAAGTTTTAGACAACATCAAGCAACAATCAGACTATACAGAATCAGAAAGAGTAACAAGTACACATGTTTGTACAATGAACAGAAGACAAAAGATGGAAGTAGACTACATTGAAACACTGAACGCTACACCTACAGCACACTTCAAATTTATTTATTTATTATTTATTTAAAATGTTTGTACCCCGACCTTCTCACCTCCAAGGAGGGACTCAGACCGGCTTACAGCAAAATTCAATGCCATACAAATTTAAAACATCTTAAAACAGCATATTAAAATACATAAAAACAGAGATACATTAAAACCACATTCAACTCGGTCTATAAAAGTGGTCACCCATTTCAGATTTAAATCAATCTCAGCTTTTTCTGGGAAGGCCTCGTTCCACATCCAAGTTTTTACCCACCTCCTGAAGGACAACAGGGAGGGGGCAGATCTAACATCGCTTAGGAGGGAGTTCCACAGCCGAGGGGCCGCAACAGAGAAGGCCCTGTCTCTCATCCCCACCAGACGCGCTTGCGAAGATGGCGGGATCAGAGCAGGGCCTCTCCGAAGGATCTTAATGTCCTTGATGGTTCATAGGAGAGAATTCGTTCGGACAAGTAAACTGGGCCGGAACCATATAGGGTTTTGTAGGTTAAAACCAGCACTTTGAATTGTGCTCGGAAACTAATTGGCAGCCAGTGGAGCTGGTGCAACAAGGGAGTTGTATGCTCCCTGTACCCCGCCCCTGTTAGTAACCTGGCGGCCGAGCTTTGGACTAATTGCAGTTTCTGAACAGTCTTCAGAGGCAACCCCACGTAGAGAGCGTTGCAGTAGTCTGTGGCTGAGATGTAACCAGAGCATGGACTACCGTGGCCAAGTCAGACTTCCCAAGGTACGGGCGCAGCTGGCGCACAAGCTTTAACTGTGCAAAAGCTCTCCCGGCCACTGCCGAGACCTGGGGCTCCAGGCTCAGCGATGAGTCCAGGATCACTCCCAAACTGCGAACCTGCGCCTTCAGGGAGAGTGCAACCCCGTCAATTGAAATATGTTCAATTGGGTTTAATAATATTTGCTTCAAGATAAATTGGTAGAGTGCACAATTCTTTGTTAACTTCATTCAGTGCTAATCTGACTTTTGCTTTTAAATTAGATTGACCTTTTGATGACATGTCTGAAAGTCACAAAAATGTGCATTGATAACTAGATTTTTAAAAGTTGAACTTTATACAGCATAGAAAGCTGATTTTCTCTGTGAGCATAAGTGATAGTTTTACATTTGAAAGATATCAAAAAGTCAAAAATTAATATTAAAAGATTTAATAGGAGGTGATTATTTAGGAACATGGACTATTCAGGCCTGTATCCAGTGTGATGTTTGGAGTAGTATTGTGATTTTGTCTCCTCAATTTTGAAAAAGCACTCTGGATAATTTTCCAAAGCTTTGCAGCAGATTTTGGGAATGCTTATTGTAGTTCCACATTTGGAATCCTGCAGCTTTGTCCAGCCTTGGCTAAAGCCCTCAGTTGGTTTGTGTGTTTGTTTATAAATAATGCCAGTTTTATAAGTGTTTTGTAAGAGGAAAAGTTCTGCTATAAATAATTTCTGGGCTGATTAGAGAGATAGAAAAGAGAGAAATGCACACACATGCACGCACGCACATGTGTGTCCCCCACCCTTTTTTCTGATTTCCTGGTTAATATACCAAATGATAGACTTCCTTCCTCCTGTTGTGTTAAAAGGTTTTAGAAAAATGCATCAGAGAGGAAAAGAGAACAGAGAAAGAACAGGGGAGAATTAGGTTGCATTAGGTACTCCAATGCAAAACTTTAGAAGGCTAATGAAACATTGGAATGAGATTACTTTTAATGTTAATTTTCCTGTTAGGACAGAAGGTTTGTCTTAGGAAATAGATTCATTATTTCAACTAGAAAATAAGAAATCTCACCCTTCCTGGAAAATCCCCAACACTAAGCAGAGGTATGTATTATTGAGACGAAATACAGCCTTCAGACCTGGATCTCTGAACCAAATGGGAATGGCTCATACTACCCAATAGTCTACCCCAAAACAAGGGATACCGATGTTGACTTTTTAAGAATTGCTCACAAAATGGAGGAAGGCCTTTGCCATTGATCTTGTGATAAACCAGTGTGTATTTGTGAATGTACATAGAAGATGGATATATCAAGGAAATCCAGTACAAGAAACAGAAAGGTTCTATTAAGGATTACAGCTGGGGTCCAGTTTGACAAAGGCTTGACTCAATGATGTTGCAGTAAAGGTAAAGATTTCCCTTGGCATTAGGTCTAGTTGAGTCTGACTCTGTGTGGTGGTGCTCACCTCTATTTCTAAGCAAAAGAGCTGGAGTTGTCCATAGACACCTTCTAGGTCATGTGGCCAGCATGACTGCATGGAGCTTCCTGCCAAGGCGATAACTATTGATCTCACATTTGCATGTTTTCAGACTGCTAGGTTGGCAGAAGCTGGGGCTAAAAATGGGAGCTCACCCAGTTCCACGGATTAAAACCGCTGACTTTCTGGTTAGCAAGTTTTGCAGCTTAGCAGTTTAACCACTGCTACAGCGCCTCAATGATGTTGTGTTGTACAAAATTACATTGAGGGGTTACATTTCAAGTGCAGACCTTTGAAAACTTGACCAGAGTTTAGACATGGATCTCCATTTTAAAAAAAAGTTTCTGGTAAACAGGAGTATCCAGTGAGCAAGGAAGAAAAGTTTATCCATATTCCATATCATATATCCATTTGCCTATCTAATACTCTTAAGTATTGTGTGACCTCTTGGAAAAATTGCTCTTAAAGGCATTAGTTAACCAGCTAATGTGCTGCCAGTAGTTTATTTGTAATTATATTGTAACACAATATAATATCATTGCTTGAATTACCATTATTTATTTTAGCATGATATCCCACTATTCAAACCTGCTTTTCACCTTTTTCTGTGAGAAAGCCAGCAAGTGAAGGTAATCTGTTCACAGCTGTGGTATGTCTGGCTTTAAATCCTACTTACTCTGTAGACTTGGGGGATTGTGAAAGTAACTGCTACTGAGGAAAGCTGCACTTATAAGCAAAAAGGAAAGTATAGAGCTGTACTCCAAAATTGTGACTTTCACGTATCTCAGAGGATGCAAAAGATTATTTTACTGAGTGGGAAGAAATTGACCGATAAATTCATTGTCTAGCTTCTATATTTATTGAATCTCTGGGACTTAGTGATTTAATGCATTCAGCTGCCAAGTAGCATATGCAACTATCTTTAAGGTTGCATAGGTTAACAGCAAGCTAGACTATTAACAGTAAGCTCACTCTGCCCCCGGCTGCTTTGAATGCATGCCTACTTGTTCAGTAGTGATTTAATGCATTCAGCTGCCAAGTAGCAGATGCAACTATCTTTAAGGTTGCATAGGTTAACAAGCAAGCTAGACTATTAACAGTAAGGAGCTCACTCTGCCCCCAGGGCTTGCTTTGAATGCATGCCTACTTGGTCAGTAGTGATTTAATGCAGTCAGCTTGCATATGTCTTGTATCATAACATGTATATGTTAATTACTATTTATTATTATTAATTTTATTTAATTATTTAAAATTATTTATTTTGACCTTACCAAAATGGCCACCAAGCCTAACACAAAATGGCTGCCATGGCCCCACCCCAAGATGGCCACTGACCTCACCAAAATGGCAGCTGAGTATCCACCCCTGCAATGGGTGCCACCCTTTAAAGATGGTGGCAATGGCCCCCACAAAATGGCCACCTCCATGGCCCTGGCATGGCCATGAGGCCCTGAAGTGAAGAGGACAAGGGTGAGTAAGGGAATCCCATCCCAGGGCCCTTTTAAGAAGAAGCTGAGGCTAGCAGTGGGAACCTCCACCTTTCAGTGAGCAAGTTCAGCAGCTCAGTGGTTTAACCCACTGTGCCACAAGGAGAGGACTTAAAGTAATATTATGTTATAGGAAAGGGGGGCAATCAAAACGAAGCCCTCCAGGCCTGGCTCCCTGTCCAGAGAAGCCAGGCAGAATTAAACTTAGATATAACTAAATTTAGCAGAGGCCTACGAAGGGCAAGGCCAGTTCAGCCTGGAGGATGAACTCTGGGCCTCATGGCCTCTGCACAGACCTGGTGCTGGAAGGGCTCCAAGGTGTTCCTCACTCAACGATGTTCTCTTGCAGAATGAGGGAAAAGAGGGCTGGCAACCCCTATGTCAGCCCCTCCTCCCTTCCAGTAACTTCTGCAAAATTAACCAATCTCTTCTCTGAGGGGAGGAGACAAAATTGCTCCACCATCCAACTTGTTGAATGGTGAAGTGTATAATTGACACTTGCGGATGCAACTATCAAGTAAGGCTTCCTAGGTCAGCCTTCAGACCTGGATCTCTGAACCAAATGGGAATGGCTCATACTACCCAATAGTCTACCCCAAAACAAGGGATACCGATGTAGACTTTTTAAGAATTGCTCACAAAATGGAGGAAGGCCTTTGCCATTGATCTTGTGATAAACCAGTGTGTATTTGTGAATGTACATAGAAGATGGATATACCGTGTTTCCCCGAAAGTAAGACAGCGTCGTACTTTCTTTTGAACCCCCAAATCCCCCTACGGGCACTTTCTGGTACGGCTACATTACCGTAGAAAGTAGGCCTTTCCTGGCCGCCTCCTCCTCCGCCTCCTCCGCCCGCCGCTTGCCTCCTCCTCCGCCTCAGTCCCCCGCCGCCACTTGCCGCTGCCGCCGCCTCCCTCCGCCTCGGTGCCGCCTCCCCCGCCGCCGCCGCCTCCCCCGCCGCCACTTGCCGCTGCCGCCGCCTCCGGTGCCGCTTGCCTCGGTGCCGCTTGCCTCCGCCGCCGCTTGCCTCCGCCGCCCGCTGGCACCGCCTCCATAAGCGGCCCCATGCCTGCGCCAAGCGCTGCTGCCGCGCCTCAGGCCTTCTGCCCATGCGCGAATGTCTGCGCATGGCGGTACTGGCGCGTCTGGCGCGAAGCGCGCGCAAAGGGCGCTGGCGCGGCAGCGCGGTGGCGCTCAGGCCTTCTGCCCATGCGCAGACATTCGGCGCATGGGCAGAAGCCTGAGCGCCCGCGCGCTGGCGCCATCAGCGCGTCATCAGCGGCGCCCTGCGTCAGACGCACTCAGCCTTTCGCCCATGCGCAGACATTCGCATGGGCAGAAGGCCTGAGTGCGCCGGCGGCCGCCTGGCGCAGGCGTGGGCCGCTATGGAGGCGGTGCCAAGCGGCGGCGGAGGCAAGCGGCGCGGAGGCAAGCGGCACCGAGGCGGAGGGAGGCGGCAGCGGCAAGTGGCGGCGGGGGAGCCGGCGGCGGGGGGAGGCGGCACCGGAGGCGGAGGGAGGCGCGGCAGAGGCAAGTGGCGGCGGGAGGAGGCGGAGGCGGGGGAGGCAGCGGCAGCGGCAAGTGGCGCGGGGGAGGCGGCGGCGGGGAGGCGGCACCGAGGCGGAGGGAGGCGGCGGCAGCGGCAAGTGGCGGCGGGGGAGGCGGCGGCGGGGGGAGGCGGCGGCGGCAAGCAGCAGCGGCGGAGGCAAGCGGCGGCGGGGGGGAAGCGGAGGAGGAGGAGGCGGCGGAGGCGGGACCGAGGAGGAGGCGGGACTGAGTGACGCGCGGCCGGGGTATGGTTACATTCGGGTACGGCTTACATTAGCCGATTTTCTGACACCCCGATATCGTCTTACAATCGGGGTGTCATACTTTCGGGAAACACGGTATCAAGGAAATCCAGTACAAGAAACAGAAAGGTTCTATTAAGGATTACAGCTGGGGTCCAGTTTGACAAAGGCTTGACTCAATGATGTTGCAGTAAAGGTAAAGATTTCCCCTTGGCATTAGGTCTAGTTGAGTCTGACTCTGTGTGGTGGTGCTCACCTCTATTTCTAAGCAAAAGAGCTGGAGTTGTCCATAGACACCTTCTAGGTCATGTGGCCAGTATGACTGCATGGAGCTTCCTGCCAAGGTGATAACTATTGATCTCACATTTGCATGTTTTCAGACTGCTAGGTTGGCAGAAGCTGGGGCTAAAAATGGGAGCTCACCCAGTTCCACGGATTAAAACCGCTGACTTTCTGGTTAGCAAGTTTTGCAGCTTAGCAGTTTAACCACTAAGCTACAGCGCCCCTCAATGATGTTGTATGTTGTACAAATTACATTGAGGGGTTACATTTCAAGTGCAGACCTTTGAAAACTTGACCAGAGTTTAGACATGGATCTCCATTTTTAAAAAAAGTTTCTGGTAAACAGGAGTATCCAGTGAGCAAGGGAGAAAAGTTTATCCATATTCCATATCATATATCCATTTGCCTATCTAATACTCTTAAGTATTGTGTGACCTCTTGGAAAATTGCTCTTAAAAGGCATTAGTTAACCAGCTAATGTGCTGCCAGTAGTTTATTTGTAATTATATTGTAACACAATATAATATCATTGCTTGAATTACCATTATTTATTTTAGCATGATATCCCACTATTCAAACCTGCTTTTCACCTTTTTCTGTGAGAAAGCCAGCAAGTGAAGGTAATCTGTTCACAGCTGTGGTATGTCTGGCTTTAAATCCTACTTACTCTGTAGACTTGGGGGATTGTGAAAATTAACTGCTACTGAGGAAAGCTGTGCACTTATTAAGCAAAAAGGAAAGTATAGAGCTGTACTCCAAAATTGTGACTTTCACGTATCTCAGAGGATGCAAAAGATTATTTTACTGAGTGGAAGAAATTGACCGATAAATTCATTGTCTAGCTTCTATATTTATTGAATCTCTGGGACTTTGTCATTGACTTTATTTTTAAAAAACCAACCCAAAAACCTGTGATTTATAGAACTAAGGCTAAGGGATGTGCATGTACAATTCACCTTTCTCTTATTTTTCCTTTCTTTACATAACTTAATGCAATAGCCTAAATCCAACTCTTAGTCCCAACTAAAGCAAATCCACTGAATCAATGTAATTTAGATAAGTAATGATTTGCCAAGTTCCCTTTTAGTCTACATGGCTGCTTTAGAAGGAACTAAGAATTGAGTTTAGGGTCTAAACTATTTAATATGGAATATCATATCTGATGATTTAGTGGAACGAATTGATAGTTTTTCTTTCCTATAGAAGGATTTTAAATAAATGATGGGTTTCAGAAAAGGATATTAAATATTTATAGCTCCTTCATGAGTATTCACGGAGAATCAAATTATGGTTTATTCAAAGAACTGCACTAATTTGGAATCTGATCTTTTGGATTCTCTTTTGATCATCAGTTCTGTGATGTCTTCATAGTAATGCCAGTTCTTGGGAGTTACCATTGTTGTTTATAATAATATAATAATAATTTATCTTTATACCCCACCTCTATCTTCTCGAAGGTGGCTTACAGAGGGACAAGCCCAAGGATTACAAATAAAACACACAGTAAAAACAATCAATAACAGCAAATAATAAAAACAATAAAATCAATTAACATCATAGAAACAATACCCTAGCTGGCCAATTTGAAACTGGGTTTGGGCTCAGAGTAAGTGCAATGAGGGGGTTTGGCAGAGTGGGTGAAGGTGGTGGTTAATGCCTCCTTACAGGAGGGCAAAATTCCAGCCAGCTTAAAGCAAGCTGTTATAAAACCGCTGTTGAAAAAACCATCACTGGACCCCACTCAATTAGTGAACTATCGGCCAGTTTCCAATCTCCCCTATTTGGGCAAAGTCATGGAATGTGTGGTGGCTTCGCAACTCCAGGGGTTCTTGGTAGACACTGATTATCTTGATCCGGCACAGTCTGGCTTTAGGCCGGGACATGGTACTGAAACAGCCTTGGTCGCCTTGGTAGATGATCTACGCTGGGAACTCAACAGGGGGAGTGTGTCCCTGTTGGTTCTGCTGGACCTCTCAGCGGCTTTCGATACCGTTGACCACCGTATCCTTCTGGGTCGCCTTGCAGATATGGGGCTTGGGGGTACTGCTCTGCAGTGGCTCCAATCCTTCCTGGAAGGTCGTACTCAGAAGGTGTTATTGGGTGACACCTGTTCGGCTCCACAGCCGTTGTCCTTTGGAGTCCCTCAGGGTTCAGTTCTGTCCCCGATGTTATTCAACATCTACATGAAACTGCTGGGAGAGATCATTCGGAGTTTCGGAGTAAGGTGTTATCTGTACGCAGATGACGTCCAGATCTGTCACTCCTTCCCACCTGTCACCAAAGGGGAGCTTTTGCACAGTTAAGACTCGTGCGCCAGCTGCGCCTGTACCTTGGGAAGTCTGATCTGGCTACGGTCGTCCACGCTCTGGTCACATCCCGAATAGATTACTTCAACGCACTCTACGTGGGGCTGCCTTTGAAGACAGTTTCGAAATTGCAATTAGTCCAGCAGGCGGCAGCCAGATTGCTAACGGGAGCTACATACAGGAGCATACCACCCCCCTGTTGTGTCAGCTCCACTGGCTGCCTGTCCAATTCCGGGCTCAATTCAAAGTGCTGGTTTTAACCTTTAAAGCTCTATACGGTTCTGGCCCAGCTTACTTGTCTGAACGCATCAGCCGCTATGTCCCACCTCGTAATCGAAGATCATCCGGGAGGCCCTGCTCTCGCTCCCGCCTACGTCTCAGATGAGGCTGGTGGGGACGAGGGATAGGGCCTTCTCAGTGGTGGCTCCCCGCCTGTGGAATGCGCTTCCTATTGATGTACGATCCACCACATCCCTCCTGGCCTTCAGGAAAAAAGTAAAATCCTGGCTGTGGGACCAGGCATTTGTACACCAGCACAAGGCAGCATTTTAGATTGGTTTTTAATGAAAGTGGGTGATTATGGCCAATGTTTTTATGGACTGAACATTGTTTTAATCCAGAGTGAATGTGTATGGTGCTAATGTAGTTGTATTTTAATGTATTTTTAATGTATTTTAATTGTTGAAGTGTTTTGGGGTTTATATTGTTATTATGTGGGCATCGAATTGTGCCGTACTGTAAGCCGCTCTGAGCCCCCCCTTGGGGGTTGAGAAGAGCGGGGTAAAATCCCGAAATAAATAAATAAATAAATGATTCCTTGGGAGAGCTATGGGAAAGTGCAATAGTCATAGGGCTGGGTTGCCAGGGTAATGCCCTCGGCCATTAAAGTATCATAAGTACAGGAAAGGGGCCAACTAAAGTGCCGGAGCTTACATAAGGTCAGGATAATTCTCAAGTGAACCACCTAGTCAAAGGCACAACGGAACAACCAAGTTTTTAATTCCTTGCGGAAAATGGAGAGAGTGTCATGCCCCAGCCTGACTCCATAGCCAAGCCAGACCGAATCCATGTTAATTCCAAGACACCAACTAGGTCTGAGAGAAAGCCTTTGCAGAGGCCTCCGTGTCAGCCAGTGGCCAAGGCCGGCCGCAGCCTTCTTTCTTCTCAGACTGATAAGGAGTGCTGGGAAAGCGAAGCCTCGCTTTCTCCCTCCGCTCCAGGTGCAGCCACTAATGAGCTGACATATTTGCCTGCTTCGGGCAGCTTGGGAAAGTTAGGTCCACAAGCTATCCCTGGGAAAGAGTTATGACGCAGTCAGCGTCTCCAAGAGCAAAACAAGGGGAAACCTATTTAAGCTGGTTCCCGTTGGTGCTCGGGATCTCATGCCAATGTTAAGCTTTCCTCACCAAGCTCCATGGAACTCAAGCTCTAGGACAGGCCGTGGAGCCTTCATGCCACGGGACTCAAGTATTCAGCCAAGCCATCGTTTGCCAAGGACTTATCTCGGATTTTAGCCCATTGAGGTTTCAAGACTCTTTTTCCATTTATTGGATCTTGGACTCTTTTTGAACTATTGCATTGCAATAACTGGATGCATCAGTGGACTATATCTTTTACCTCTTTCCTTTTTCTACCTATTCTAAATAAAGCATTTAATCTCGGCTGGTTTGTGGTGGTTTACTGAGGGATCCTCCAGGTATAGGCTGCAACAGCAAGTGGGGGCCTGTCTGATCTCCCTAGGAAGAGAGTTCCAGAGCCAAGGGGCCATGACAGAGAAGGCTCTCTCCCTCGTCCCACCAACCGCGCTTGAGACCAACCGTGCTTGGTGTCTCAAAAACAATCAATAAATCATTCATCCATTAGGAATTTAAAAAATGAAACTAATCTTACAAAGTGACCTAACTTGAGCAGTTTTAGAATTGGATTGCTAGCTCAACAGGATTGATTTTTCAGTAGACATGTACAATCTGCTCAGAAGTAAATTACAGTAAGTTCAGATAAGTTTATATAGAATGGCAGTTTGAAATTTTTGTCCTTGCAGTTTCGTGCCAGACCCATACAGGGAAAGTTTCGCTTCTGGCTCTAGTTCTCTGTTTCTTGTCTCACTCTCAACCTAGCCTTTGACATGAATAAGTGATCAGTGGCTGCAAATGTGCAGTAAGGATTATAGTAACAGTGGCACAAAGGCTTGCTATTTGGGTTGTTTGGACATTAAGCCCAGGGCTCTGAGGTTGTTTTTCATAGAATCCTTTTTTCTTGTTCTGAAGTCAGTTTATGGCCCTTAGAGCATACCCCCAAATGGGTCGCAGATGTGTTTGCAGAAGACTTGTCATGTGCCAGAATGAACACTTTAGGAATGTACCCCACAGAAAAAGAAATGCCAGTAGCATATCTTCTCATTGTTGAGTGGTCATTGTATAAACTAAAGGTTATTGAACATGCATGGCTATATAGCTATTAGCCTGTATTTCTCTCTTTCAAAATACAAACCAGCACTCGTGGGCACTCTCCTAACATAAGTCTATTTTTATGTAGAGCGGGGAGATGACTTCATATGAAACAATAAGCCTGTGGAACAGTTTTCTTTCTGTGTGCTTCTTTGCCCTTGATTGTTCTGACTATTTCAGAACTTTGCCTGTTTAAAGTCATTCTAAAGTACAGAGGAAGGCTAACACAAACCATCTCTGAAAAAATCTTGCTAAAAAAAAGCCTGGATAATTTTGCCTTAGAGTTGCCATAACTCATAATTGACTTGAAAGCACAAAACAACTATGAAAGTATAGACACATATGCCTGGTTTTTTTAAAATAAAAGGATACATTAAAATACATAAATTGAGCAAGCACTGTAATTTATTTTTCAGTTTCTTTCCAATAAGTATTTGTGTGTGCAAGTAATTTTTCATGTCCATGAGTGACCAATGAAGCTAGTTGTTGTACAAATACATTTGGTAAGTTTTAAATATTGCACAATATTGGTACATGAAGGTTTCCATATTGAGAGGCCTTTTAAGGCAACAGTTTAAGATAAACTATTGCAGAGAAAGTGGCTCAAGAACAGATATCTGAAATGTCAAAGAGCACATAGAACTACAATTGCATTATACTGTCTATCTTTCTAAAATACAAAGAAGCCTCAGAATAAAATGCCAAAGATTGCAGCTGTGGCCTAAAATGAATTATTGATAGTTTTTTTTATTGAGATTCTCACAGTCTAATAATAAACTGTGATGTACAGAACCCTTTTCTCGCATATTTTGAAAATGTGAAAGTTGAGGCAGTGATAGCACTTTTAAGCCTGACTGACTGACTGGAACTTTCTTGCTCAGAATCAACAAGAAATGTTGCAGTGTATCCATAGAGTTGAAATCAGAAATGTGCTATAAATTACAATATCTATTGTGTCAGATAAGGACTGTGCATTAATGTGGATGTTTTGTTTAGATTTTATGTTATTATATAATTTTGTCTGACTATGTTTAGTTTAATTTATTGGTGTTAGGCTTTAATTTGATGTTAGACTTTAATATTTTCATATGTGGGGTTTTCCTGGGATTTTATGTCAGCAATTGTTTTATAGAGGCACTGAATGTTTGCCATTGTATCTTGGAATCTGCCCTGAGTCCCCTCGGGGAGATAAGGTGGAATACAAATAAAGTTGTTGTTGTTGTTTCGCTAAGGAACATTGAATGGCACATGCAGTGATTATTACTTAATGCACATGGGCAAGGTTTCTGAAAGGGAAAGGGGAATGTATGCGAGAATTAGGTTGAATTATAGAAATAGCTTTTCAGTAATCAAGATCCTGTACAGAAGAAATACATTGAAATAGTATTTTGTCTGAGCCTGAATCTCCTTTATAGCTGATAATAACATTATGTTCTATTGATTTAAATCACTCTTGAAAAAATCACATGGGAATGTATTTCCTACCCATACAAAAAAGACATGGACATTTTTTTCATAACAATTTTTTTTGGAACCATCAACCAACATCTTCTTGGTACACAGACTTCTCCCTTGAAATATTCCATCTGCCAAAACTGCAGAAGAGAAAAGTAAACATAAGCGTCTACATTTAACAGTGCAAGTAGCAATCTTTGTTTTGTGATTGCTGTAAAACCAGAGTTCCACAAAACATTAATCATTTGAGAGATGACAGTCAGACATGGGGTTTTTTTTAGTTCTTTTGTTACTGTTTCTGGCCTTAGAGATTTTGTTATTGGCTCTTGGAGTGCTGAGCTTTCCAAACTCCTACTGACTGCAGAGGGGCAGGTAAACTGTGCATAACTGTCATTGCTGATATAAAAACCTCTCAAGAGAAATGTACCTGACACCAAGGGTTACTAAAATATTCATGTGACACAACATGGGGAAGCAGGAGTATCATTTACAAGGCTACAGACTGTGTAAATAAACATGTATTAATATTAGTTTCCATTTTTTTAGATTTGCCAATAGCATATACTCAGACAGAGGTGTAAATGATTAATGAGTTGTTTCATGACCAACTCATATTTAAAACAGATACTTCTCTAAATTTAGTCCCATTTATTTCAATAGTATTAAGTATTGACCAAGCCTGAATCTAGTTGTATGTCTGTGAAGAGGGTATTGATTTAATAACACTAATTTTGAAATTATTGACATATGGTGTTATATTATTTAGTGCATGTTTTTGTGCCTGTTATGTGTGCTCCTCTGTAGAATGCCATTGATAAATGCTAGGTCAGTCAAGAGGAAAATGCCAAGAAAGGATAACCTGATCTGGTTTACAGAGGTCTGGTTGGGAAAACAAGAATGCAGTACCAGATCTAGCCTTATGATTGAGAAATTGGGTTCCACCCCCTTGACTAGATACTTGAACAGTTAAGACTTTTGAGTGTCTAGATATGGTGTTGAGTAATGACGCAGGATGGACTTAAATGACTGACTTGCTGTTTGACACAGCATGAATTGTTTTGGAAATTTTTCTCTTTATTTCTCTCTCCTGGGAGGGGAAATGATGCTCTCTCCCAAAGTATATATCGTTCTGGCCACATAAGATAAGGGGCTGGATTTTTGTCTACTGTATTGGAATCAACAACAACAACAACAACACTTATATTCCGCCCTTCTCACCCCGAAGGGGACTCCTGGCAAACATTTAATGCCTTATTTTGAATGGGACAAAGACAGACAGAACAGAAAGGAGGTATATTGTGTTGTGTTGACATCCAGTTGAATATCCAGCTTGTTGACACCTTTTTTGGAAGTTGCCAGCTACAGGGGGGCGCTGTCACTCTATCCTCTATGACGAAGAGCCATCAGGACTTCTGCCTTCCTTTTGGTCACCAGCATTCTTTGATATTTTTCTTTGTGGTGTTGTAAAATACCTCCCCTGCATTAGCAGTACCTAATTTCTCTAATCTCAACTGTAAGCTGTTTTCAAACTGCTTAGGTAAACAGTGAGCAGCGCTGACAGTCGGGTGCTCACACTGACCCAGGGCTTTGAACTTGCAACCTTTTGCTTGGTAGATCTTATCATTGCTGGTGATTTACCAGTTGTGCTAAAGCCCCAGCCCCTGGTACAAGAAGGACACATGAGACCAGTCATGGAGAGATCATAGTTTAGTTTGAATTGAAGAATTGAGTTTGGTCTTCTTTCCTGTGGACCTGGCTGGTTTTCTGATATAATTGAAAGTTTTTTCTATAGAATTAGCTTTTAGTTTACTGATACGCTGGTCATCGCCTGGGATCTATTGAACTGTAAAATTCTGTTGCATTTTAAGCGGCTGAAAGTGAAAATGATGAACATTGACTAGAGATGATAAATCATTCAGTGTCAGTAACTTGGTGATACTAATAGAGCTACACTGAAGTAGGCCATTTTGCTTGTAAAATCTCTTGCAGGTTAGAATGACTTGCACTTTGGATTCTGTACAAAAATCATTTTCTCTAAATACAAATATGTCATCAAACTACTATTAATACAATTTATAAAATGTATTAAGAAACTCCATTGATCTAAATAAATGTGACAGAATGTGCATCTTAAAATAATTAAAGAATACAGTTATTAGATGTGCCACAGAATATATACAATATGTCCTCTTAACATGCATGATGGAATCACCTGACAGGTCTCACAATTCTGGAAAAATATGTACCTAACTAAGGGCATTTTAGTAACTAATATAAAGCTCAGCATTTATTGCAACTTTTTAGATGAATAAATAAGAGAAACCCCAGAGGGCACATTATGTATATAGGAACTCTTCACATGTCCCCTGGGGCCATGCTGTTTTTCCAGCAGTAGCTAGCGAAAGGGAAAGGTGGGATGGCTTATGGCGTCCCGCACACCCTTCTTCCTTCCCTCAGCATATGGTGGGGATGGGACAAGGTACCCACATTCCTCTTGAAGTGGAGGGGAAGCATTACAAGACACTTCCGCCTCCATGGGGAAGACGAATATGTTTTTCAGGTAGCTCCAATGAAGCTACCTTCACTTTCCTCTCAATTTTCCCACCATATGGGAGAAAAGGCAGTAACACACATTGCTCCGCTGCCCTTTCCATATGGGGAAATTGAGAGGACAGTGCTGGTAACTCTGTGAGAGCTACCTGAAAACACTTTACCTTTCTCGTGGGGAGGAAGGGTCTTGTGACACTTTCCTTTCACTTTGTCGTCTGATGACACTCGGCAGGTCCCATCAACAAATGGAAGAACTGGGGGGGGGGGAGCCCAATGTGAAGAGGTCCATAGTAAACAAGTGCTATATTCTGAATACGGCTATATGGAGTGGATTGGGTATCTTGGAGCTAAAGAAAGGCCAGCAACTCCTTCTATAACTGTTACTTGTTGTGTTAAAATATAGACAGCATGAAGACATTTTAAAGTGCCTGAAGTTGCTTAAAGTAAAGAAGGTTGGGAATCCTATGGAAGTACAGTCTACAAAAGCATAACTCCTCATGTTTCCCTTTCACAAGCAGTAGAACTGCTTATGCAAACATGTTTGAGCTACTGCTTTTCTTCTTTCACCAAAAAAGTGAACGTGGGTTGTTGTAGGTTTTTCGGGTTGTATAGCCATGTTCTAGAAGCATACTCTCCTGCATCTATAGCAGGCATCCTCAGAGGTTGTGAGTTCAGACCTTTGAAACATCAGGAGATAATGCTTCTAGAACATGGCGATACAGCCCAAAAAACTACAACAACCCAATGATTCCGGCCATTAAAGCCTTAGACAATACAAAGTGAACTTGTTTGTAAAATAGGAGTTACACAAATGTAATGGCACAGTAGGAACCCAGCCTAAATATTTGGATAAAAGTCTCTATCTCATTATTTTCCAGATATTACCTGCCACTCATGATTAACATCATTTTAAGTGCTGTGGTTGGAAATTGCTATATTGCAGGCTATTAAAAATACCATTTTAGAATTAAGATAGTCAACTCATGTTGTCGCTATGTGCCTTCAAGCAAATTGTGTTTTACGCCAGTTGAAATGTGAAGCTACCATGGAGTTTTCTTGGCAAGATTTACTGAGAGATAGTTGGCATTGCTTTCATCTGAGAAATAGATAGTGTGACTTGCCTAAAACCACCCCATAGATTTCATGGAGCAAGAACTCAAATTCTGGCCTCCCTGAATCCTTGTCCAACACTCAAAACACTTTATCACCCTGGTTCATATTGAACGCATATGACTACAAAATACAGTACATGTTGAAAAGAAAAATGCATTTCCTGTTCTTTCCATTAATTTGATGATTTTATTATATCCTTGAGATCCCTGTACAGAATAAGGCTTAGTATAAATTGAGTCACATTAGTCTTTTTTTGCCTTGCTATGGAAATCATCCCTATATGAACTGAACTGAAGAGTGATTCTGGTCTTAAGGTTTAGAAAGGATCTCTGTTGAGAGATATTCTCTTCTGATAAGAAGCTTTGTTTAAGGAACTACCTTCTGCTTAACTGCTATAGTCTGGTTTAGCCTGACACAGTGGTGATTTATGTCCCCTCAGAGACAGGATTATCATGAGCTTGCTCTAAAGGCAGTTCTGTAATTTTGTAAGAAAGCTTTGTGATTTCTACATGTAATAGAAATGGCCACAGTGGTTTGCTTTTCTCTTCTCTTTTTTTGTTAGCTAATCAGGTTTCAGACACTTCTTTATATTTATGTGGAAACAATCCCAAGAGTTCTTCAAAGATAGATTGGTTCTGAAATAGTCAACCCTCTTGGATCTAGGACTGGACAAAAAGACCAACATGTCACATTAGCCTATTCAGAGTATTTATCATTATACATGCCAGAGAAAAGAAATAATCATTAATTTAAAATAACATTTAAATGCTACATAAAGCCAGAAATATCTACTTATTTTTGAAGACAACACTAGGATGGGTGATCCACATATCTGTGGGGCTTTTATCCATGGCTTCATTTGTCCACATCTGGCAAAAAAGAAAACATCTTCTCTTGCTATTTTCTAGGTACTCCAGCACAATTCTATGACATTCTTCAGCCAAAAGTATTTCATTTCAATAGGGTTCATTATTATCTGTGATTTTGCATATCCTCATGAAGACTGGGAATGTATCACTCACAGGGCTGTAATGTACTGAAATGGGTAATGCATCAGAATTGAAAATATGAAATTATTACTACATAAACTGTAGCTACATTTGAATTACTAAACATCAATCTTGGAGGATAGTGAACATTTCTTGTAAGTGAAATGCAAATTAGGATATTTAGGAACAATGCAGCCTTTTTCATAGTGTTACATGTCCAAGTCAATTAGTGGGTCTCCATGGCTGAATGAGGATTCAAATAATAGGCTTCAGAGTAATAGTCAATGCTGAAACCACTGTATCACACTGACTCTCTGAGATATACATACAGTGTTCCCTCACTTATCGCGGGTGTTATGTTCCAGGAACCACGTGCGATAATTGAAATTCTGTGAAGTAGGGATGCCCCCTCCCTGGCTCTTCTTCTTCCCTCCAGGGGTGGCTCTTCTTCCCTCCTCACCTTCTTTATCAATCAATCAATTCAATCAATCATTTTTATTACTTTGTCTCCCTCCACCAGCGGTGCTCTGGACGACTTACAACATAAAATCAATAAAACACTTTAAAAGAATCACAATTAAAACAACTAATCAAATGCTCTGCCAAAGAGCCAAGTCTTCAGTGCCACAGTAAAGCATCTCAGTTAGTGCATGGCTCAGATGTTGGGTGGCAGAGAGTTCCACAGTTTTGGGGCAGAGGCTGAGAAAGCTCTTTACCTAGTGACGTCCAGGCGGATTTCTCTAGGGCCTGGTACCTTCCTCCTCCTCTGTGCCTCCCTTCTTGCCGCGGCTGCTGCTGCTCCAGAAGAAGTGGAAAAAGAATCTCGTTGCCACCTGGGCCTCTTGCCACCACTTGGGCCCCGTGCGACCACCTCCTCAATCACGCTACGGCTATGGGACCAAGCGGCGGCAAGAGGCCCAGGCGACAACATGGTGCCTCTTCTGCTGCCTCTGGGGCAGCAGCAGCCTCAGTGACTTCTGCTGCTGCTGCTCCTCCTGCTGATGCTCCTGGGCCTCTTGCTACCACTTGGGCCCCACAGCTACAGCAGAGGCATCACAGGGCCCAAGTGGTGGCAAGAGGCCCAGGAGCAGCAGGAGGAGGAGCAGCTGCAGTTGTAAGGGAGGCGCCGAGGAGGAGGAGGAAGGTAAAGATGAGGAGGAGGAAAGAAGAGGCGCCCCCGGAAGGAAGCAGAAGAGCCTAAGAGGTGGCCCAGGTGGTGACAAGGTCTCTCTCTCTCTCTCTCTCTCTCTCTCTCTCTCTCTCATGCCTTTATGGGGCCTTTCTGTTCAGTGTTTCCTTGCTATTTAAAATTCATATATATATATATATATATATATTTAAAAACTGCGAAACAAGGACACCAAGTGACCAACCGCTAATCATTGCTATATTGAATCAGAATGAGAATTGCAAAATTTGTCAAGGTTTAACAGTTTTAAGATTTTGCACGACTGAACTGCAAGTCTTAAGATTGTGGAACATGCTTGAGAGGCCAAAGAAGGAAATAAGTAGGCTTATTTATTTATTTATCCATTGATGTGTTCATTTTAAACACATTGTTGTTGTAGGCTCACATTTCTGGTGATTCTAATTAAATATGAAAGGAAATTAGAGTAAAAACAATTCCAGGAAACATCTATAAGCAGATGTGGTCTTCATGAACAGAGCTCAGTATGTTTTTTTCCCCTTTTCAGTAAGCGTCCATGACTTTGCATATTATGTTGTCATAAGGATTGGCAGTGAAGCATAATAAAGTAATAAAAGGGCAGCGTGTCCAGCCAAATCCGTCTGGTTGTGATTGTGGTGGTTGTGTGCTCAACAGCAGGAAGAACAAATCAAATGCAGATGTTTCTGTATGAAGACTTTGACATTTAGTAGTGATATGGTCCTCAAGGTGACACTGAGAGTGCGAAAAGGGGATAGAGAAAAGGTGCTATAAACTGTTGATATGTGACTATGCTTGGTTTCCCTGATCCAGCAATTGTCTTCGACATCTGGTATGAGCCTTATGTGAATGGAACAGCTCTTCTGTTTCCAAAAGATTCAGCTGTGCTCCAAGATGGATGATCCGGTGGTCCAGTTCCCATGCTGGCTTGTTTATTTATACCTCACTTTTTCCACAGGATGCATGCAAACATGGTAATGGGTAGTACCACATATACGGGGTCGGTCCCTTAAACACTAGGCAATTATAGCACCATATTCTATTTTATAACAATATCCTATTGAATACTGGGATTTGCAGCTTAGGAAAGGAAATTCCACATTCTCAACAGAGAGCTCTATTGCCTCCCCAATCTGCAAACCTTCTATAATTGTGTTGCACGAAGCAGCCCCTTGTTCTATGGATAAATCATAATATAATATATATCACCTTATGCTATTACAGATACTTCTGGTTGTCCATAATTATTTCAGGATTAGGGGACAGCACCATCAAATCTATATTGTGTGCTGACAAAGGTTTTGGGAGCAGATTTATTTTGGATTTTAAGAATTCATCATTAAGACAAGCACAGTTTTTGACAAGTCACTGTAAACATTGGCTATTCTCATCTTTCCCCCTTTACTGAAAGCTAAATACAGTAGAGTCTTGCTTATCCAACATAAACGGGCCAGCAGAATGTTGGATAAGCGAAAACGTTGGATAATCAGGAGGGATTAAGGAAAAGCCTATTAAACATCAAATTACGTTATTTTACAAATTAAGCACCAAAACATTGTGCTTTACAACAAATCAACAGAAAAAGCAGTTCAATACATGCTAACATTGTGTAGTAATTACTGTATTTACAAATTTAGTACCAAAACATCACAATGTATTGAAACAGCTGTGAATCTGGTAGGAGTTTGACTGCGTTGGATAATACAGAATGTTGGATGAGCGAAGGTTGGCTAAACGAGACTCTTCAGCAATGGAAAATTTTGAACTGATAAAAGGAAATACTTTTTCTCATGGCATATGGTTAAAATGTAGAACTCATGACCACATGGTGGTGTTATGAGTGACACTTTAAAAGGTAATTTGGATAATGTAACCATGAAAAACTAGTTGTCAGAATAGCTGTTTTTAAATTTCAGTATCAGAGGAATATGGCTCTGTCTATTAGTTCCTGGGAAGCATGATATGGAGAATTCTTGTATCTTGTTAATAAACTTTCCAGGGGCAACTAATTGGCCCCTGTGTTTCAATAGATAGTCCTTTAGGCTGATCGAACATGATTCTTTTCATTTATATGTCTTTTTCTTTACATACTCAAAAGGCTTATAATATTTTATTAAGTACAGACAGTACTGTAACTTGGTGAACAAATCCAAAAGTGTCGGGGAATAAATACAGATGCAGCAGCAGAGCAACTGCTGACCTTTGGGTCATATTACAGAGCCAGCTCCCTTATTGCCCAGGATACAAATAATGGAGTTATAAAATCTAGGAAATAGTAAAACAGTTGCTATATGCAGATCTCCATATAGTCCTTATGCTACTGCATCCACCTGCAATGTCACTCTTCCGATTCAGGAAGGATGTTGGGGAAGAGGATGGTGAATTCCAAGGAAAAGAAATTAAACCCAGATTTAGCTTATGATAGTGCTATGGAACACTGGGAAAGAGATATTTTCATAGACCAGTGGAGAGAATATTCTGCCAGATCTCATTCACTGCCTATAAATAATATTTAGCAAAAGAAATTTAATGAAGGAAAGATCTTATTCAGCACTGCAGATGTGGACTGAAAATCGCAATGACAGGATGCTAAGACAGGAAATGCCTTATTATTTCAATTGGTAAAAAGTGTAACAGTAAAGACATTGAGAAGTTGAAAGTATGGCAAAGTTACGATCACTATCAATGCCAGCTTTAGTGGGATAATTGAAAGTGATCCGTTGTTGTCAGATGATATGATTCACATTAATCTTCCTTAGACAGCCATGCTTCAGACTTCCTTCAGTAGCATTCAAAAAGAGTCACTTTACAGTGCAACTGTTAATGAAAATTTAATTTTTCCCATCATACCACCGTTACTCTGTGTGCGTAAATGTGTTTAACATTAGTACATCAGACACCTTGTTGGTTGAAAGGATAGAAAGCATTAAATTGTGGCTTAATATTGAAATAATAATTGTTGCTAGTTTCTGTATGACACTATACACAAAGGTCACATAGGTACCTTTATTAGGAAAACACTGTTAATTGACTTTTTCATTGTATTTTTCATGGACATCATTGTGGGTTTTATAAGTGGAAATGGCCATCACCAGTTTACAAATGATTAATGTTTTAAATTCCTTCAGTTGTAGTGAAGCTGAGAGACAATGCCTATCTTTCAATCCAACCATGGATGCATTTGGATCAATTATTAAGATGTAGTCTAAAGCACATCACTACAATTTGTGAGGAACAAGGCAGAAAAGATTGCTGTTGTGATTTTATCTTTTCAATCTCTCTCTCTCTCTCTCTCTCTCTCTCTCTCTCTCTCTCTCTCACACACACACACAGGTCAAAGTATGGTAAATAATACACGGAATTCATAAAGTCATCTAACCACTATTGCCTTACAAATATTTCAACGTCATGGTCTGAAAATAAAAGTTAACACAAAACAAATAATGGAAAAGACAGGGTAAATGAATGAATGAGTTCCAGGGAAGGGGAGGGGGAAGTAATTAATGTCTACCTCTTTGCAATTTATTATGTTTGCTCCCTGTTCTGGTATTGTGCAAGCACTGCAACTTTTGATATGTAACAAAAATAGTATATGTTGAAGTTTACCAGTTCATGTATATCAAATTTTACATGCCAGTTAAGATTCTTATGATGTATATCCTGCCATTTAAAAATGTGTGTAACACAATGAGTATATAGGACCATAAATGCATTTTTCATTTAGATTTATATTATAGAGATTCTCCAGAGATAGAGAAATCAATGCTTGTAAAAGTGCACTAATTCAAAAGAACACAAGTTGCTGTTATACAATATAGCCATTAATCCATTAAAAAAGGTGGCTAGGAAATATTACCTTTAATCTATTTTTCAAATGTCTATGCATCCAAATCCTGATCCTTCTTATTTTTATAATTTTCAAATTTGTGCAAGCATCTTATTTTCAGAATACATGATCCAGCTGTTCTGATTGCAAATTGTTATAGGAAACTGTGCGTGGGGAAGAAAACGCATCTTATTTATTCTAAGCAGTTTACACTAGTACTTTAAAAAAATTGAGAATGTGTATACAGAAGCAAACTTTTTCCACTTAGAATTTTAAGAGCTTTTTTACACTGGCAAAAGTCCCTGGACTGACCCTGAATGGTGAGTCTGGCTGTATTCATTCTGCACACCAACTTCCTATGAGTATCCCCACACCACCTTTTATTTTATTTTGTTTTAAACCAACTCTGCTCCAATTTAGGCAGAGTGGGAGATACTCGGGTTTGCTGAAATATCCCACAGCTTTGGTGCAGTTTAACCAGGCAGGACACCAAACTATGACACTTTCCCTGTGCTTATCAGAAAAGGGATTGTGGCCTTGTCACTTCCAGTGCAATTTCTCCTAGATGGCCATCATGCTTCATGCAAGCTCCTGGCCTTGCAGATACCTCTGCTGACATCAGATTGAGGTGTGCTTGTAAGCAGCATTGTGGGGGGGGGGGGGGAGATCTGGTATCAGCAAAGGTTCTGGGTCCTTCCACACAGCCCTATATCCCAGAATATCAAGGAAGAAAATCCCACATTATCTGAGTGTGGACTCAGGCTGGATCCAGACAGGCCTTTATCCCAGGAGAATCCATGTTTTAAAAACACAGATTTTCCTAGGGGCCTGTCCACACCCACCCCAGAAAGCGCATGGGGCCCCCAGACTCTTTTGAAAAGTTTAAAAAAAACCTTACACAGCCTGCAGTATTCTTGCGGACCAGCTCTCCCAGCACGTACAAATGATGTGCCAGGAGAGCGGGGGGAGGGAGCAACCCCCACCCCCCACTTTTCTGGCACATCATTTATATATGCCAGGAGAGCTGCTCCGCGAGTATATTGCAGGCAGGGTAAGTTTTATTTTTTTACTTTTCAAAAGGGTCTGGGGCCTTGGGGGAAGGGGTGGGTATTCCCACCATTTACCAGGCTTATTTAGCCTGGTAAACTTTGGGAATGATGTCTGTATTGTAGTCCATGCACTGGGAGTAGACACTTTATTCCATGCCTTCAAGGCACAGAATAAACCCACTATCTGATTATTTGCTAGAAACCAGGGTTTTCTTGGTTTGTAGTGAATTAATTTGGGACTGCCCAAAATGTTGTGTAGACAGCCCCTCCTTTATTCCAGTAGATACCGTAATGAAGATACTTTCTGGACAGACCTCCTGATAACCCAGTTCAAAGCAGATATTATGGGATTTTCTGCCTTGATATTCTGGGCTATAGGGCTGTGTGGAAGGGCCCTCTGTGGCCAGCGAGGATCAATCACAGTGGTTGTTCTTGAGCATGCACTGTTAACCTACATTTTGAAAACTGGTGTCACAATCACTTTCAGAGTAGGTTGTTTATTTATTTTATTTATTTATTTGTTCGATTTTATATTCCGCTCCTCCCGGAAGTTATTAGGACAATTTATAATGGAAAACTGCATAACAGTTCAGAGCAGGCAAACTTTACGCTAAATCATAGTAATCTACCATTTATGTGATCCGTGAGAAGCCCCCACCTGATCCCTTTCCCCAGTAGCACACCTACATTTGCTTCACAACCTGAAAGCCTTTTTGCTTAGACTTTTAGTCTCATGTATTACGCTTCCAGAAAAATCATGTGTGTTTCCACTGAAGTTTATTTATTGGATTCAAGGTGGCCCATATAGATAGTTTGTAGAGAGGGTCTTCCAATGATGACTTTTTATGTACTTCCTGTTTTCAGTCAAAAGTGCCATATGCCCCTGTTCGTTTATGACCTTGAACTGGTCTATCTCAGCATGATATACCTATCACAGCTATCTCTTTCAATAGTTAAAACTTATGATTTTCTTTTAGAGCCAGTTGCCTCTGCTTCAATATCTCCAAGATAATTATTTCATGCTATCTGGTCAGAGACGTGCTCTAACCTATGTCTTATTGTGTATGTGTGTGTGTTAAGGTCCTAAGATTCTTTTATTTTTGTAATTTAAGAATAATGTTAATCATAATATATCTTTTTTCTTTCTGCAATTGGGTTCCTTAGTAAACATTGATACAAGAGCATTCCTATGCCTAAGCTGTTAGGCAAAAGAAAAACTAAGGAAAGAAAAGAAAACATAGATGCTGCTGGTGTGGTTCAAATTACTATGCAACTCAGCTTTCCCAAAATGATCAGTGTGTAACTTAAATTGCCCTGTTGAAATACATATGGATGGCTGGGACAAAGCACAAACAGATTTTCAACACTTACTAGCATAATGCAATTATATAGAATTTACTGTTAAGGTATTTATTGGAGAGCCGAGAGTTTCTCACTAAGAGTGTACAATCTGGAAGGTGTGCATTAAAAGCTCCTTCTGGGAATTGGACTGGTTGTGATGAATACCTTAAAATCTGTGTTGCAAAAATAAACTAGAAAATGTCAAAATGCTGTAGGTAGTGTTACAGTATGAAATAGAAATCATATGACTTTCAATGTTCCCATTTGATACCTCATAAAATCCCTTTTATTTATTTTTTTCTCAAAAAGATGCATGACAAAACTGTTAAGCGTGCACATCTACTGTTTAATTTAATTGGATACCATAGTAGATTAAGCATTGATTTTTTTCCATACAGAGATATGGAGTAAATAGTCAATAGGTGGGTATTTTTATCCAGGCCTGGGGTTTAGCACGGCTGGTAAAATCACCAGCAATGATAACATCTCCCAACAAAAAGGTTGCCAGTTCGAAACCCCAGGTCGGCATGAGCTGCTGAATATCAAGCCCAGTTTACTGTTGACCTAAGCAGTTCAAAAACAGCTTGTGCTGTAATTACAGAAATTAGGTATCGCTAAAACAAGTGGAGAAGATATTTTACGACACCATATAAAAGACCAGGAAATGCTGGTGACCAAAAAGGAAGGAGGAAGTCCTGATGGCTCTTCATCATAGAGGATGGAGCGACAGCATCTCCCTGTGGCTGGATTTCAAGTACAACCTTCCAAGGCTCTGACGTAAACGCAAAATGCCTTCTTTCTGTTTGTTCTGTTCTTGTCTGTCCAAATGACATGGAATATTTGTCGTGTATGTATACTGTGATCTGCCCTGAGTCCCCTTGGAGAAATATTTATTTATTTATTTACAGCATTTGTAGCCCACCTTTCTCAACCTTATGGCAAGATAGGACAGAATATAAATAAAGTGTTGTTGTTACTAATTCCATCATATCAAATGGCAAAAAGACTCCCCAACAACAACAAAAGATTATTAATTTCTAGTGGCCCCCTACAAAATAGCCTTACATTTCATAAAATGAGCAGAGCAAATTCATTTTTACAAAAGACTAAAACATGAACATTCATTGGTGAAAATATGCAGATCCTTTCAGTTTTATCAAGCAGGAAACACTTTTGAAATTATTTCTTTCTGCATGTAGGAATAAAATAAATGAGGACTTGGGTCCTTAATTGTTTCTAATTGTTTTCACTGATAACATTCAAGCCAAAACATTATCCTCCCTAGTGTGAAATGTAATTTCATTCAAAATCTGCAAATTTAGAGACAGAGAATATTTCACATGACTTCACATGCAAAGGATCCAATTGGCTCATACAATAAATATGTCAGAAAGGAAAGAGTGCAGTGAAAAGCTGCATCCACATTATAGTAGTTTGAAACAAGGGTAACTCTTACAGAAACTTGGGGTTTGTGTCATGACACACTAATACGTTACTACCAGAGAGCTCTAACATAAGAGAATTCAAAGTCCCTCACCAAACTGTACAGATCACAGAATTCCATAGGATGGATCATAGTAGTTAAAGTGGTATCAAAGTGTTATAATCATGAAAGTGCATATTGATCCAGCAATTTAGAGGGATTTAGTGTTGCATATAAGCTCAGACAGGAAAAAAATCTAGCTGAATCAAAACTCTTAAATCAGAATCGATTTCTATGTACTGAATTTCAAATTAATCATTATTGAAAGTGATCTTGAATGTTTCTTGAAACCAATTTTCTGTGTCTTTGAATCCATTATACTGTACTTTGCTAAAGCGAGCAACACTTTGAATGGTGTTCTTAAGAGGAACAGCTGGTTGGAGTGAGCTCCAAGGATGTATTTGTGGTCCTCAAGAGAAGGAACCCTTCCTGATTACTTTTACTAACATATTGCTTTATCCTTTAAAAAGTACCCAGTGTAGTTCAGTTCAAATATGGGACCACCTTGACTATCTTGATGAATATGGGAATGCTTGGAGAATTAATAGTTAACATCAGTATACTATTTACGGAATTAATATATGAATAAATTACCACACTGTAGATGTGCACAATAGGATTCTTAAATAATTGACAATTTTAAGCTACATTTGATTACTTGGATTCATGCTTCAGTGCCTGCCTCAGACTGTTGTACCCTGAAAATTGTGACTGCTTTGTTTCAGCTGTAATTCTCTATCTTATGTATTTGTTGCTTATGTATAATTGACATCTTTGTTTAATAAAAATAATAGGAAAGCATACTGCATATTCTGTATGACCATAATTTGCTCATGGCTGTGTCTGGAAAGCTTCAAACATTCAAATACTTGACAAAGAAAGCAATGAATTTTGACAGAATGCTTCTTTCTTATCGGTAAAGGGGGTGTGTGTCATTTTTTCTACTATAGTGGTCAGCTCCAAACCATTCTAGTCTAGTAAGATAGTTGGCTACATAGTTGTCTATCCTTTCTTTGTGTTTATAACTTTGATTGTAATTCCTTTCAAACTGCAGTGTCTAGTAATGTACAATTACAGACATACCTAAATAAACAAAAACCTTTTACAAAGAAGCTTCTTTTGGTAAAGTCTCTTTATGCTTTCCTAGCCCCCCCCCCCCCTTTCTTGGAAATGACAACCTTTTCAAGCCTTCTCTAGTAATATGTTTATACATTATCCTGTTGCTTACTGTTTCCCGTATGTACTGTATGTTCTGGTATGCAGCTTCCTTTACTTCATGGTTCCTGAGAAGTTATAAAAGGAACTGCTCTCTCTCCCACTCTCTCCCTCCCTCCCTTTCCCTCTCTTTCTGTTGATAGTTGTGACCTGTTGATAGCTGTTTTGTTATAAGAGAGATGCCCTGGCTGGATGGCACAGAGAATTATCTCAAACATATCTGAAACTGGGCTGATCAGTTTTGTACCTATGTATTTTGAACACATGAAGGTTGTTAGTAAACCAAACATGTTATTTTTATCCAAATCTACTTCGTTTTTGTCTCTTCAGTGCACATTGTTTTATGGGAGAGTACGGTATATATTTTTGGGCGCTGAAAAAACACTTCTGCTGTTTTTATGCACTGGCAAATAGGTTTTCCTAATAGATCAGAGGCAATCGGTTATTTAGTCTCATAAATGAAGCCATTGTCTTGCATAATTATATCTGGTTGTATAGCACTAAGAACATAAGAACATAAGAAGAGCCATGCTGAATCGGGCCTCAGCCCATCTAGTCCAGCATTCTGTGTCACACAGTGGCCCACTAGTTGTACACAGGGATCTCTAGCAGAAAGGAGGGCAAAACCCTCACCTGCTCCCGACCCCCACAACCAGTACCGGGAAAATCCTGCCTGCCTCCATCAACACAGAGGTGGCACTTGGATGTCCATTTCAGTAACTACTGATTCCTTGGTATCCATGAATCTGTCTAATCCTGCCTTGAAGCTGTCCAGGCTGACAGCTGTCACAACCTCCTCTGGAAGTGAGTTCCATAACCCAATGACCCTCTGGGTGAAGAAATATTTCCCTTTATTAGTCCTAACTTTCCTACCTTGGAGCTTTAGGGAGTGCCCCCTAGTCCTAGTGTTGTGTGACAGAGAAATTTTTTTAATTTATTTTCTCTGTCACACAACACTAGAGAAGATTCTACACTTAAGGGTTTTTGACTCTTCTCTGAAAGGTCATGCTTTTCTAAAAGTTATGATCTCTAAAAGGTGTTTTCCAAAAGGTTATACACGCCATTTTCCAAAAGGATTTGCCATTTTATGTAAGTGACACCATTGTCTTACAACATTATATATAATGAGACCTAAGCAGCCACATATTTTGGGATTCATGTGCATGTGGAAACCAAGGGCCCATTGTCTAACTATTCATACATTCTAATTGAATGTGTTCTTTTAGTTTATAGATTCAACATTTAATTGTCATGGTTCCATCATATAGGAGATGTGTAGTCTGGGAAGGACTCTGTAATGACAGTACTAGAGCTTTTGAGCAAGAATAAGAAGTACCTCATCAGACTACAAATCCCAGGGTTCCATAACACATTAGAGGTGCAACAACTGTTGCATTACTGCAGTTTTACACCACTTTTACATGAATGTCAATTGTTGATTGAAAACAGTTGAAAGTCAGACGTTTACATGGCAATTTGAGAATGCAAGGAAACGTCAGCAAGACATTTCTGGTAGATTACATTAATACTTAAATATAATTGTGTTAGATATCTGTAAATTTTAATTTATTCTAGTTGTATCATTTTTTTACATTATAAACTTCCTTACCAGCTCAATTGTGCTGAGCAAGACCTCCGAAGCAAGGGGAAAGCAGGGGGAGAGGTTAATCAAAACATGCTAGTGAAAAAATGCAAACTACTCAGATCTGTCAAAATTAATGAGGATGGCAAGAGGGGAAACAATACAGTACTCCTTTCTAAACTACCAGAACCTATATGGTCTGCATCATGTTAACAAATGTTGTAGTAAATATATGCTGTTCCCCTGGTTAAGTATTTACATATTTTATAGCCTATGAATTTAATGCAAGAGGGAATACTCTATTAAAAATGGCATCTCACTTGTGGTTTTAATAACTGTAATATGCACTCATATTACAACATGGGGTATTCTCAACATTCCCCTAACATTCCATAGGAGATATATATATATGTCAAAGGCATTAATATGTTGCGAATTTAGCATAGAAAGAGCTAAACCATTGATAATAGTGAATCCTATTGAAAAGAATGACTTCTGCTGGAGCGTACCATAGAGTCACCCTGGAATACCTATAAAATTCCTTTAGAGAGAATTTTCTAGGTCCCTCCGTGTGACTCCAGTAACTTCTGGTGCAACCATAAAATTAAAGTAGGAAATTCATAGAGAAGACATATTTTGTCAATTGTGGATAGGTGAAAAAACAGGTATTTGTCCCATGGGTATGGTTTTCATAGTGTAGGTAGCAAAGATGTAAATCTCCATAACATTTACTCTTCAAGGAACAAAAGGAAAAAAATAGGGACAACATGTTACTCCCATCTCATGCTGAGGAAGAATCGAAGTACTGGGCAGTTTTTGAGCATTTTTTGTAGATTGTGTATATTTTGCACACAATAAATCCCAATTTTAACTTTAAAATGTAATTTGCTGCACAGAAAATAGGTTTCCAGCACAGAAAACAGCATTTCTGAAGAAATCTGTTTTTTGAACAAATATGCCATTTTCATTTATAGTAAGTCTTGGAATTTGAAGATTCTTGCCTGTCTACGATTCTTGTTGTCAGGCTTTCCTAATAACCAACAATATTTTGATCATTTAAAATTACTTTAAAATATTATTTCCCTCCCTAATAGGTCCACTCAGTGTATGATTCTGAAAGCGCTCACATTTTAACATGGGGTCAGACATTATATTGTCTCTACACAGTAAGCCCTCATCTAGACTCAAAAAGATGAAGGTTAATTATTGTCCTCACTAGATGCCCATGAAATCTTTCTGATCTTCTTGTCCTGAGAGAAGTTGCCATTGGTTCTTTCTCAGGGCTGATATCAGCTTTGGCAATTGTGGGGCAGGAAGTAATTTCAACTAATGAGACCATAATGCTGTACTACCATACCTTCACTATGATTCCAAGGCAAAATACCCTGGTGCCTCTCCATGCCTATGTTCCACTTGAAAGTGAACCACAAGGTTCAAATACATAAGGCTGAAGTAACATTTACATAAGTCATAAGCACATGAACTTGCAAATAGTTTATTAAAATAAAATGGTTAATTACATGAACTGCATGGAAACAAAAAAATAATTCTGTGGTATTTTGGTATTTCTTTTTGGATTTTTTAAAAAGAATTGACTATTTGTGCCCTCTAGATATTTTTATACTAAAACTGCCTACTTTCCAAGACAACATACTAAATAGGAAGGGACAATGAGACTTGCAATCCAATATAATCTGGCAAGAACCATGCACTATTTCTATTGTACGGATGGAAAGAATATAAAAAATAAAGGAAGTGGACAACAAACATATTTTTCACATGTTGACAAATCCGTATGAGAAGACTCTTGATCAGATTAGAATATTTACAGTTTGGGACTTATTCTCTGCAAAATTTAATTGTAGTTGCTTTGTTCAGAAAACAACATTTTTTGCACACACAAAAATATAGCTATGAAGAAAATCCTGCTTCCTGTTGGATGCTTTGCAAAATAACATGTAAAGTTTGCACCGAACAAATCCCCAACTTGCTATTACAGTGACTTTCAATTACTCTGAGTAGTTCTTGTTAAAGATCACTTTAACACAGTCTTGCCAATGTTAGCCAAAGTCAGGTTTAATTCCAAATTCTGTCAAATAACAAAACCAGCCGCAAGTGTCCCAACTGCCATCCTGAATTTTCCAAGCTTGGACAG
The DNA here is from genome assembly GCA_030556195.1 of Anolis apletophallus. NCBI lineage: Eukaryota > Metazoa > Chordata > Lepidosauria > Squamata > Anolidae > Anolis > Anolis apletophallus. Next base: position 72,107,913 of record JARBWK010000012.1, on the reverse strand, counting down.
CCTGGAGACATGAGATGGCAGTCCCCTTCCCCTGCTCCCTGTCTTACAGTGGTAACCAGCCATGACATTTATTTATTTATTTCCTATATTTATACCCCACCCTCCCCCCCCACGAAGAGGGACTCAGGGCGGCCTAACAAAAGCTTCATACGATGCTAGCATCATTTAAAAAAACCACAGTACAATCAAAATATTGAAAATATTGAAACAACAATTAAAACAGTTAATTAAGACACATCCATTAAAATTGAAATCTAAAAGCCAGACCGGGTCAATTCATTCGGGGGGGGGGGGGGACCCTATCTAACAAATGCTGTAACCCTGTCTAACACAGGCTGTAACCCTATCCCCTGTTTGGCCTTTCGACTGTTCAGGAGTACCTCTGTCTTGTCTGGATTTAGTTTCAATCTGTTCACCCTCATCCAGACTGACACAGCGGCCTAGCACCGGTACAGGACCTGCACAGCCTCCTTAGTGACAAGTGGGAAGGAGTGATAGAGCCGAACATCATCCGCGAGAAGGCCCTATCTCTCGTCCCCACCAACTGCATTTGAGAAGTTGGCGGGAGCGAGAGCAGGGCCTCCCCGGATGATCTTAAATTCCGAGGTGGGACGTAGAGGCAGATGCGTTTGGACAAGAAAGCTGAGCCAGAACTGTATAGACGGGAAGAGACGAGGGGGAATTCCTTTTCTCTCCTTGTCCTCAATTTCCCACCACACTGGCACATGATAGAGAATAGGTAGGACCCATCTGAAGACTGAAGACTGCTGTGACATGGGGGCATGGAAACTTCCCTGTTGAGCTGATGCAGCTTCCAGGACACCAGATCGGCCCTGGTTTTTGAAACTATGTAGATTCACCCTAAATTAACTAAAATCAATACTTCATTTGGTCCTTAAGTAAAACACAATCCCGTTAATAAAAGCTCCTTGATTGCCAACGCTGCATGTCATTCATTCAAGTGTCCCTTATTGCTATTTCAAAAACCTGCTAATACTAGAGATTATATACTTTAGGATATGAGTAAAAATACATAGAAATTAGTCTTTTGCTTCATAACCTTTATTTTATTTTACTTCTGGTATACCTTGACTTGTCACTCTTCGTAGTTTTCTCGTTAATCTGTTTCGCTTCTGGGGACACCTATAATATAGTTCAAAAGACATTTACTTAGAAAAACCATTTCATTGAACTGGAATTACCAACAATACAAGTATTTGAAGCCTTCTTAATTGATTATGTCAACCTTATAGGCCAGAAATTATTATGGTGTTAGTCTTCAGTCAAGCGTGTATTAGGACAGAAAACCAGCAGGTGCTCTGCTGTTTTTCACCCTCAGTTTTTTAAAGATACAAATGGCTTCATTCATTTTTCCTTTTCTTCATCTTGTCTGATTTTGCTAATGAAGCAAGTGACCCCTACTGTGAAGTAATGTAGCAATTGTGGTCAGATCAGTTAAAACTGATTGTATAAAGAATTTCTAAACACAAGATAGGTGGAGATTTGCTTTTAAAGAACAATCCACAGTTTCACAATATAAAATTAACCTAAGAACCATATTTATTTGCTTCATGAAACAGCTAAAATTAAATGTTATCAGTCCCTGATGTAAATGTGTGAACTGAAAGCAATCTTTGTTTTTTAGTCATCTTCCATATAATCATTCAAGAGAGTCTGTTTAGATGAGTATATGCCAAATTACGTTCAATTTAAGTTTTGCTTAGCAGGATTCATTGTAATGGACTTACTTACCAAATTACTTCTTGACTTGTAAAAAAAGCATTTAATACATTTAAAATAAGGGAAGGAAATTATTTGTTGTACTTAAATTCAACTTCTTTTCTAACTACAATATTTATTACCTTGATGTAGTCCTTGAATGCATTTCCATCATAGTAATATTTATATTACTAAATATAGTGAGTGGTGTTCTAAATTACAATGATGGATTCCTAAACTAGAATCCATGATCATGGCACAATTGTCATGATTGCAAATGGCCTTTTCAACTTATCTTGATAGCCAAAACCATCAAGCAATGGAGGTCTGTGCATTTGATTATCAAGACACCAAAGATCAGGTTTAGAGTAAACCTAGGGACAGAAAATAGTAATGACTAATTTCAGTCCTTTTTATTTCAATTGTCTACTCTTCATCACATGGACTTACTGATTTGTAGTGAGGCATGGGGATCTTTCCCTATAGCAATGGCAATAATGTTTTTCGATTGCAAATAACTCAGTGAAACTTTAACTCCTTCCTGTCTCACTGTTTTCTTGAAGCATTCTTAACTTCTTGTTGCCTGCATTCACATTCATCACATGGGGGAAGGCTTGTTGAGTCCTCTCTGCCTTTCCCTCTTCTCTATTATCTGAAAAACCTCTTTTCTTTTTCTCTTTTTTCTCTGTTGCCTCTGCCACTACCTCTCCAACCAAACACTGCTCTCCATTGCTCTCTGTCTGCAGCAGCTCTTTCTTGCTTTGCAGCAATGCAATGAGACAGGGAAGGATACTTCCCATCTCACAGGTTTTTAGCATTAAAGAGTGGATCAATTCGCAGTAGCAGCTCAAAAGAAAATTACTCACTGTTGGTGAGAGTAGCAGTTCAAAAGATGATTACTCACCAGTGGTGGGAGCTCCCGCATTCAGGCTCATTTCAATGAGAAATTTATTTATTATTTATTTATTTATTTCTTCGGTTTTATATTCCGCTCCTCCCTGCAGGCTCGGGGCGGATCACAATATCGAACATGCAATAAAACATACAGTAAAACAGGTAATAAAAACATGGTACATAACCGCGGTGGAACAGGTCTACAGTTCTTTGCTGAGACAGGGCGAGCCAGTCACGTTTGGGTTTAGCCAAACGCTAACCTGAAAAAAGCCGTCTTACATTCCCTTCGAAAGGGAAAGAGTTCAGGGGTCGCTCGGATATGCTCGGGGAGCGAATTCCAAAGTACTGGAGCCACAGCAGAGAAAGCTCTCTGTCTAGTACTGGATAGATGGCAGGAGCGGGACGATGGAATCACCAACAGGTTTTGCTCTTCCGAGCGCAGTGATCTCGGGGGAACGTACGGGGTAAGGCGGTCCCTCAGGTACACAGGCCCCAGACCGTGCAAGGCCTTAAAGGTTAAAACCAGCACCTTGAAGGCAATCCGGTACTCAATAGGAAGCCAGTGCAGTTGCCGGAGGATGGGAGTGATATGCTCCCTCACTGGTGCTCCCACCAGCAAGCGAGCAGCGGCATTCTGCACCAGCTTGAGTTTCCGGATTGTCGACAAGGGAAGGCCAACGTAGAGGGCGTTACAGTAGTCCAGTCTCGAGATGACCGTCGCTTGGATCACCGTGGCCAGGTCATCCCTGGACAGGTAGGGTGCCAGTCGCCTAGCCTGCCGTAGGTGGTAAAACGACACCCTGCTGACCACGGAGACCTGGGCCTCCATGGTCAGCTGGGAGTCCAGTTTAACACCCAAGCTCTTAACCAAAGGTGACGGGCTAAGTTGCTCGCCATCCAGGGTAGGCAACCGGCATTCATCCAGCCCAGGGCGACCGGGCCACAAGATCTCCGTCTTTGACGGGTTCACCTTCAGCCGGCTGGCACGCAGCCATCCAGTCACGGCTTCAAGGCATTGATGGAAACAATCGGGTACGGTATCCGGCCTGCCGTCCATTCTCAGCAGAAGTTGGGTGTCATCCGCATACTGATAACACTCCAGACCAAAGTCGCGGGCCAGCTGGGCCAGGGGGCGCATGTAGATGTTGAATAATAAGGGCGAGAGGATGGCCCCCTGGGGACCCCACAACTTAATGGGAGCCTCCCGGAGACCTCCTCTCCCCTCTCCACCCGCTGTCCCCGATCCTGGAGGAAGGAGGCCACCCATTTAAGGGCAGTCCCCCTGACTCCAGTCACAGCTAAGCGGTGGGCTAACAGTGCATGATCTACGGTATCAAACGCTGCTGTCAGATCTAACAAGACAAGCAGGGCTGACCCACCCTGGTCCAGCTGGCGGCGAAGTTGGTCTGTAATGGCGACAAGCACGGTCTCCGTCCCATGCCCAATATGGAAGCCGGACTGGAAGGGATCAAGTCCAGCTGTGTCTTCTAAGAACCGCTGCAGCTGATCCGCTGCTGCCCTCTCAATTACCTTGCCTAAAAAGGCAAATTAGACACAGGTCGGTAATTGGAGGAGCGAAAAGATCTAAATTCGGCTTCTTCAGCAGCGGACTTACCATAGCCTCTTTCAAACCCCCTGGGAACACTCCTTGCTCAAGGGAGCTGTTGATAATCTTTCCCAGGGGGTCTCGTAGCCCCTCCCGGCAAGATCTAACAAGCCAGGAGGGGCACGGATCAAGGGAGCAGGTAGTTGGTCTAGCTGCAGTCAGTAACTTATCGACAGCTGCTGCGTCCAGCAGTTGGAAACGGGTGAAGGTGGGCCCGCCGAGTGGCGGCGGGGTCTCGAGCTCACGTACTGCCTCAAGGGTGGCTGGAATATCCCGGCGGAGAGTCGAGATCTTGTCGACGAAGTAATTCTGGAATGCCTCAGCTGTGGGTGCCAAATCCCTATCATTTGGGACAGTTGAAATTGTTGTCAATGACCGAATTATTCTAAAGAGTTGAGCTGGGCGAGAATTAGCCGACTCTATCAAGGAGGAATAATGAGTCTTTTTGGCCTCCTTGATAGCACGCTCATAAACATCCTTGAATTGTTTATAAGCCGATCTCGACGCTCCGTCACGGAGGTCTCGCCACACGTCCTCTAGCTGTCTCTTCCTTCGCTTCATCGCTCGCAACTCCTCGGTAAACCAAGGCGAGCGATTTCTACGAGGGGTGAGAGAGCGTCTAGGGGCGATCTCATCTAGGGCAGTGGAGAGACAGATGTTCCAGCATTCCACTTGCCCGTCAACTGAGTCGCTGGTGAGTTCCAAATCCCTCAGAGCATTCAGGAACCTAGTGGGTTCCATGAGTCTCTTCGGGCGAACCATAATGGGTTCGGCACCCTTACCGGGTGGAGGGGCCACTCCCAGACGGACTTCCAGGATACTGTGATCCGACCATGGAACCTCTATAATAGAGGTTGGGATCACTTTAATTCCGGCCGCGAAGATCAAATCCAGGGTGTGTCCGGCCTGATGTGTGGGACCGGTCTTGCAAAGTGAGAGTCCTAGCATCTCCATGGTGGATACTAGGTCCATGGCTGCTATTGAGGGGGAGGCGGTATCGGCGTGGACATTGAAGTCCCCCAACACAATAAGTTTAGGGAACCTCAATGCCCACTCCGAAACCACCTCCAGCAGCTTAGGCAGACTCTCTGCTGGTGCGTTGGGTGCACGGTACATCAGCAGAAAGGCTACACTCCCACAGGAATCCCACACTAGGCCCTCACACTCAATTCCTGGGATGTTCGTGGTCGGGATCGTCCTGGAATTAAATTTGTCTCGGCTGAGAATAGCTACCCCCCCCCCCCCGGTGGGAACAAATGGTGGCTAAAATAGTTCAACATCATGTAATGGGCTCCATTATGTAATGGGGTCCAAGTCTTTCCTTCACTGAAATTAGGCTGAAGTGTCATTGGATGGGGAAATAAGTCAATGTGACAAAGTCCTAAGTATTATTAACCATAGAGTCAGCTCCAAGTCATAGAAAAACAAAGCAAATTTCAACCTAGTATCTCAGTGAGGAACGTAGACATTGTATTGCAATATTATTTGTCTTTTCTGCCTCAGGGATTGACAGAACTGTCTGTTTCAGTGTTGACTTTGCATGTACAGAATATGTAGCGAGCGCACATCACTATATGGTTTTAACTATGGATGCAATTCCTGGCATCCTGCTGTGTTTTAATGTTATTGTACTACTGTGTTTTATTGTGTTTTTACTGTGTTTTTAATCATTTGTGAGTCTCCCCGAGCCAGTCGGGAGAGGCGATTAAGAAATCAAAACAATAAATAAATAAATAAATAGATGTATATGTAGCAGCTAGGTGTGATCAATAGTCTCGTTTCTTTGACAACTTAATTAAAAAGAACTACATGGAGTTTTATATTTAAATATGCAGATATTTTCAACTATACTTTTAAAATGTGTTATATTGTACTTTGTATGCATTTTTATGGGTGAGGTGAGCAAACAGATGGTCAGAAATCCAAACCTTCAATTGATAATTGTGTTCTAACCTACACATGAAGCTGGTGTACTTTAAAATGTAGACAGTACCAAATTGTTCAGCATTCCCATCCTAGTGACCTTAAGAAAATTGAATTGGTGAATCCCAAGGCTGGAAAGAGATGGTAGATGGATAGGTAGTTTTCATGGTGCTTATGTTCTTATGTTCAGGTAGTTTTCATGGTGAGTTTTGTTCAAAGGTATTTGCTTTGCCTTTTTCTGATACTGAGAATATGACTTGCTCAAGGTCACCCAGTGGATTTCCATGGCCAAACTGGGATGCAGGCCCCGATTCCTAGGGTCAAAGTTCCCCTTCTAGAATGGCAGAGTGCTTCAAATATATCATTCTCCAGGGAAGACAATCTGTTGTATTGCCTTTTTATAGCTTTCATCTGTAAAAAAAAAATTAGGTGTGAAGGTAGGGCTAAGATTCATTTTTAAAAGGCAGGATGTCCTAAACATACTTTCCAGGTTTAAATCTATTCTTGTTTCCTAATGTCCTATTAAAATCTCTTATAATCTGTTTTGCATCTTCTTCTTTTCCTTTGAAAATTGGTATAAAACCTAAAAATCTGAATACCCTAAACATATGAACACACTTTGATTCTGATGTTTCAGTGTTCAGAGAAGTTATCAAAGCAGGTTTTACAAGCCAGTTGCCAAAATGTAAGCAGTTACACTAGAACCTCCCTTCCTCCAATCAATTAATTTCTCATCATACTTCCCCTAGACTGGTGAAAGTTGTTACTAGCCTGTGATGATGTCTGCAAAAATCATTAAGGACTATTATATTTCACTGCTAGGATGTCACTTTTACATAGTACAGTTGCTCTGAAATGAATGGTATGCAAAAAAAGGAGAACTAAGCAACCTCACTGTTTTGCCACAATCTCCAGAGTGATTAAGTCATACTCAAGATTTAAGATTTTGATGGGAAACTTAAAACAAACTTTCAAGAAAATCCACTGATGAAATGGTAAGAGTTCTGCTGCTTGATCTCAACAGCTAAATCAGAAACAACTTGAAGCACACCACAACCACAACAACACTCATAAATTAACATGTCCACCAGATATCTGGTTGATTATGATTGCTTGTGGAAAAGTTAATTTTAACTGCCAATTCTATTTTTATATCTGCTTAGATAATCTTGGTTTTGAAAAGAAGCTCTATCCATATTTCCTTTCAAACATTTACATTGCCGTTGTGAGGCCTGCATACTTGCAAGAAATCTAGCCAATAGGTTTATCTTATTATTTAAAATGTCATTTTGGGGAGGAGGCATGTTGAAGTATGATGTTGTTAATGAATATTTAATGACATGTTGTGCTGTATTGCTAGCCATTACAGCATAAATATCTACTCATTTAATCTTTGCTGAAAGATCAAGACATTATTACTGCTGATCACACTGTTGTTCCTGGCCAACAAGTGCAAAAATAGATTGTTTTATATTTGTGAATGCTGAGCCATGTGAGACTGCTGAGGCATATAGGCCGTGTGTTGAGATGCGAGGAGAGACTCTAGTATGCACATTTTTTCATTGAAAAGGCATTCCACTGACTTCTTGTAGGAAAAGAGAATGTGGAAAATTCTCTAAAACAAATTACAGGTGGAAAACATATAAATATGCAAGATGATCTTTTGAAGGAGATTTCTTTTTACAGTGGTCAGTCTGGTCAAACTATTTCTTATGTTTCTTCTTATATATCTGACTATAAATCTTTGAGGAAACACAGCATGGTTCAGATGTATTTAATGGAAATAACCAATGGAAGATTCTGTATAAAGTTATTAGCTTCAGAAAATGCACATACAATAACATACCTGAGTTTGTGATTCACATTTGATATAGTGTGGGCTATGTAGTTGATATGTTTTTCTCCCCCCTTCCCGATGTGCATTGGGAAGTTGCTGCTAACTGTGAGAGAAATAAGGTTGAACACTGAAAGCCATCCACTGCATGGCTATCAGCCTTCTCTCAGTAGACTCAAATCAAGGAAAAGCTTCATGAGAACCACCACTCCTCTTAATGAATCCCAATTGGATGGTCCCCCACAAGGGTCATCCTCCCGGGGCAAACCAAGAAGAGCAACTTGGAAGTCCCTGAACAGACTCAAAAGACAACCTGGCAAAATGGAGCTATCTAAAAGAACTCTCCACCTTGTGCGACTGTGGAACAGAACAAACAACTCTGCACCTATATTTTTTGTCTACAATTCCCTGCCCCATATACAGAGGAAGAATTGTTTAAAGCTACAGACAATGTGGTCACTGTTGCCCGGTTTTAGTCAAAAATTATTTATCTGCTTGTGCTCCTTCTATTTTTATTAGTTTATACTTACGTATGCAATACTTTTGACATGAAATATTTTTTTCTCATACCAGAGATAAAGAGAGGGAGAAAGATATCACATGCATTGATTTCAACACACCATACTGCTTGATGAAACAAATTCCCTTCTGGATTCAGTCTAGCAGGCTCTGTTTAATGTACTACCGTAGTAGTATGAAATTACACCTGTAAACCTAATTGCTCATTTATTAATTTACTGCTAGTGACATTTCTGCTTTTAAACTGCAAGCTGGTTTCCCCCTACCAGAGCTGTAATATGCATGCCTCTAAAATCCATATATATTATTAAAGTGTACATCTCATTTAGTTAAATATAAAGTTGTAAACTATATGATTCCCAAATGTATTTAATTCCAGTATTTTACCATGAAAGTATCCCATGAAAGGGTGCTTGCCAAGCATTTGTATCAGTTTGGCAGATGGCTAAAACAGATTTTAATGACTGAAAGTAATGCTAGCTGCAGGAAGCTTAATGTAGGCTTTAAGGGAAATCACCAGACTTTACCAAAGGGAATGACACACTGTCTGTAAGACTTAAGTTCTGAAGTCCAGGTTATTCAGGTGCAAGGCATAAACTAAGGTGCTTTCTCTACTGCACTCCATGCTAAGTTAGTAGGGAATAAGATCATTCAAACATATTTTAAGGCATACTGAAACATAGGAGTCACATTGATAGCAATATAGCAAGATTTATTGCATATAGTGCACAAATCATATACAGTGTTCCCTCGTTACTTCGCAGTTCACTTATTGTGGACTTGCTGTTTCGCGGATTTAAAAAAATATTAATTTAAAATATATATCATGGTATTTTCGCTGTTTTGTGGGGTTTTACCGCTGCCACTCTCCAAGGCACTTTCCTTCCTCAGTCCTCCCTCCCCCCAGCCTTGAAGGGCCTTTCCTTCCTTTCCTTCACTTTATTTTAAGTTTATAAAGACTTAAAATAGTGTATAACTATTAAAATAATGTATAAATATTAAAATAAATAGGGTGTTCCTACATTGCGGTTTTTCACTTATTGCAGTGAACATAACCCCCACAATAAGTGAGGGAACACTGTATAGAACAGGGCAGTCCAACTTCTGCTGGCTCAGGGGCCGGACTTCTGGTGAGTGACCACCTGGGGGCCACCCGGCCACGCCCCCGGCCACGCCCCCGGCCATGCGGCTCCACCTCCTCTCCCAAAGCGTCAGAACAGTTGTTCTGATGCTTTGGGAGAGAGGGAGAGAGGGAGATGCCACGGGGATCACGGAGAGAAGCAAGAAGGGAGGCACAGAGCCTCTCTTCCTGCCCATCTCCGCCGCGGCTGCGCCATCTCCGCCTCACAAAGACGCAGCGCGCCGATTGGCGGGGGGAGGGAGGGAGTAGGAGGAGGAGGGAGCCTGCTCCTCCTCCCTGCCCTGCCCCGCCCCTCCCCACCACGGAAAAAATATATTAAATAATAATAATAAAAATAATAATAAATTTTTTTTACTTTAAACAGCCGATTTCTTTTTTTAAAGAGTAGGGGGGCGTAGGGAAGGGGCTGGGGGGCCGTATACGGCCCCCGGGCTGCCAGTTGGACAGCCCTGGTATAGAAGAAAGGTTCAAGACTGATACTGGTGCCCAGCTCACAGCGCTATCCAATGACTGTTGGGAAGTCACTTGAAATGGATATATATATATGTGTGTGTGTGTGTGTGTGTTATCCTTGTTCAAGGTGAATTTATTATATTCGGGCAGCAGCACACACAAATCAGATCTTTTCCTAAGGAATTACAAATGCAAGTGGGTTTACTATGGATTTCTAAAATCCATAGTAGTAGTAGTAATTCAGAGACAGTGATTCAGATTAAAACCAATGCTTTCCATGAGATCCTATTGATCTACATTGAACCCCAAAGGACTCAAGAGGCAGCGATCCAGGTTAAAACCATCACTTTGTATAGATCCTACTCATTTGCATCAAACCTCAGAGGATACAAAAGACAGTGATCCAGCTTAAAATCATTGCTTTCTATGGGATCCTATTGTTCTGCTTCAAACCCCATAGGATACAAGAGACAGTGTTCCAGGTTAAAACTGTTGCTTTCTAAGAGATCCTATTAATATGCATTGAACCCTAGACGATACAAGAGGCAGTGATGCAGGTTAAAACCATTGCTTTCCATGGGATCCTATTGTTCTGCATTGAACTCCATAGGATATAAGAGACCACTGATGGTTGGGCAATGAAACAGGATGGGAAACTTTGATGGTTCCCATCACACCTGTTTTTAGTTGTAAAGTTGTGAGTAAACTGTGATAAGAGGTAGGAGGTCCAAACATGATTGTTTCCACCTTTCAGGACATTTCAGCCTCTTTTCAACCATGGAACATGTGATGAGCTCCATGCCTCTCCATGCTAGAAAAGAGGTTTAAGTGTCCTACCAGGGGGGAAATTTTTAATGTGACGAGATTGAATGCCACAGTTTCCTCCCTTTAGGACCCTTCTGCCTCTTTTCAACCATGGAGGGCTATGCATGACTGCCATAAGTAGTTTAACTCATGTGATGAGCTAAGTGTCTCTCCATGTTTGAATAGAGGCTAAAGTGTCCTATGACTGGGAAATTTCTCAATGTGATAAGTTGGTTACTATGAAAGAAAAGCGATTTTGCCCACATGCATGAACCATGGTTTGCTGACTTGCCTGAAATTGAAAAGGTGCTTGGATTTATGTTTTGCCTTTTCCTCTTCCTCTTCCCTTATTTGTCCTAGAGGAGTAGCAGAGAGCAACACAATAAATCTTTCACAAACTGAGTTGACATATTTAGATTTATAAATGAGTCTCAGTCAAGTATGTCAGACTGGGAAATCCAAATTTTATCTTTGGGAATTTAAGGCAGGAAGTATACATTGGGACAGAGGGATTTGGGAATATCCTTTAATCTACTGTTTATTTCATTAGACAATGTTTCAAAATGTCTTTCTCTCTCATTCTTTTTCTCCAACCCACCCCACCCCCCACTCCACCCCCAGTACTGCAATTCATGGCAAGTGTGTTATGATAAAGTAGTACAAACAATGGCATCCAAATGACCTTGTATACTATAATGTTTATTCATCTGGTCTATACAGTTTTGAAAGTGGTGATATTTAACAGGCGTATGTTTTCTTCATCCACTAATAATTTGGGTTTCCATACTATGTAAACTAATGAGTGTTTTTTCTATCTGATGGATTTTTCAGTTGAGATAAAAAGCTACATTACAGTACTAAAAATAGTACTCCTACGTCTTCCATATAACATATTTGTTGTTTCTTAAATTACTGCCACTTGGAATAATTTGATTTAGCAACAGTAGGTAATGGATTAATTGTCAAGACTTTCTTGTCTGCTAGAGCAAATGTACTGGACTCAAATACTTTGTAAATCCATGAAACCAAGATTAAACTGCCAAATATTTGACAGTTTGATTTTTTAAAAAGTTCTTTAGTATAACCTGTTCATAGCTCAAGCATGAGTCACTTACTAATTTGTACAGAAATTGGCTCTGCTCTATGATGAAATGTTTTGGATGCAGGAAACATTTAATATACGCCCAGGAGTACTATTCCTAGTGCTCCTTTAAAAAAGAAGGTGACATAGATTTTTTAAAAAGTATAAATATTACCATAATGTGAGATGATTAGAAACATACATTAGTGATGCTGCACACGTGTAGAGCTTGGAAAAGTGGGTTTCTGTGCCAAGAATCAGGCAGGCACTTGCTCCGTGAATGTAACACTGTGATTGGTGCTCCTAATCAATGCTATGATTTGTTAAAGTACACCCCGTGCCTAGCGTGAGATAACGTAGGCTCAGATTGGTCTAACAGTACAAGGCGTGCTACTTGTTGACATCAGTGCTAAAGGGAGAAGAACTGCGCATGTACAGAGGAATTCTGCCCCATCCGTTGCTGGCAAGGAAAGGCAGAAATGAAATGTTGCTAATCAGGAACATGAGAGTCCCGGCCACTGATAGCTGTACTGTGAGAAAGAACTAACTTAGAAATGTTCATTGTTCTAACACATAGGTGGGGTTTGAGATGTGATGCTAATGAAAATGTAATGTTTTATTGGATCAATGAAATGCTATGTAACACCAGCCAATTATGATTGTGTAAAATCCATGAAGGAGGGCGGGCTTGTCTGGATGCCGCCATGAGGGTATATATGCTTTGTACTGAGAGTGACACATTATTTCTAATAATCAGGCAAAAATTACTCCAAAGTAATTCCTGAGACAAGAATATATAGTGTGATACCGCGAGACTGCTAATTTTTACTTATTTACAGATGTGACCTGATCAAGAGGGGAGTAACTAGGATTTGAATATAGTGCACCTCCATTATCTGTGGATTTGAAATCCATGCTTTTATTTATCCGTGTCACAGAAATATATCCACCTAGAAGTATTTTTGGGATTCTCTTGGACTTTGAGTGCTATTCTTTTGTATATTTACAGCACAAGTATAGTCAAAATATGGTGTTTGTTATTATGTGTAGTTTCAGGTATTCATCTGAAGTCTTAGAACCCATCTGCCACAACTATTGTGGGGGAGGGCGGTGTCATACTACAATTACATCATTAAAAAAATTCCAATTGGTGCTAATACATTGTTTCCTTCAAGATTTCTGGGGACAGGGCCCCTTTCTTATTCATTTGTTTCAGATTTATTTATCCCAGTAGTTTCCAATCTGTGATCCATGGACCACCAGTGTTCCGCAAGAACTAAAATATGGCCCACGGCTTCACCATTACTACACCATTGCAATGAGAATCATTAGTCTTGCAAAACCCTTTTATAGTGCCGAGGCTTATTAAATATGGTTTTCTGTCGGTGAGCAGATGGCAACTACTGGAATGCATATGTTCTGTATCAGAAACTACAGCTGATGTGGTCTATCCAATGCAATTTTCTGAATCAGCACCCCAAATAACCAAGCCGGATTTAAAGTTGACCAAATGCTGATTTGTAACCCTTTTGGTACTAATATTGGAGAGTGGTCCCTGGTCAAGTGGTCCCTGGTAAAAAAAAAGGTTAGAAACCACTGATTTAGCCAGTGGGTGTTCTTGACAGGGTAACAGAGACCACAATTTTAATGATGAACCAGGTAGATTGTTCTTGAATCATTTGTCTAATGTTTACAGTCTTAAATCAATCAAACCATCAAAAACTTTATTACGGTCACAGACCAGCACAAAGCGGGCACAAGCGCCCTAAGAGGAGAAGGACAACTCCCCAGTAAGCAGTTATTTAAAATCAGACTAGAAATCAGTATAAAATATATTTTAAAAGACAGGATATTGTTGCCTTACAATGTCAATCATCACCCGTCTGATATTAAGAGCAGCAGCACAGAACTTAGCAACACTGTAAGTCATTGCAGTGTTAGAGTCTGAAAGCAGCAGGGTGGAATAACATCTTTCACTGTGCCCCGGTACCCATGGTCCAATGAGATTGGATCTAAGATCTCTGTAGAACATGCATTGAAGGAGCATGTGCTCAGTTGTTTCCACATGACCAGACCCACAGGGGCATAGTCTCTGTTTGAAGGGGGTCTTCTGATACCTCCCCTCCAATACAGCCGATGGGAGGGCATGGCATCTTGCCAGGGTAAAAGCCCTTCGGTGTTTGGGCACCTCCAGATCTGTTAAGTATGCCATGGGGGGGGGGGGGGTGAGGTATCTAGTGGCTTCCCTAACAATGAAGGCTGGGGAACAGGCTAGGTCGGATTGGCGCTCTATGTCCAGGATCCGTTGCTTAATGAGATCCTTGGCTTGGTCCCATCTCATGCTTAGCAATTGTCCTTGGGAGAAACCTAGCATTGCGATCTTTGCTGCTACTGTTTTAATCCATATGGACTGGAAGTCGTCTCTCATGATTAGGGGACAAGAGCACATGGGGAGAAGCATAGGTGTAGCCAGTAATTGAGAATAGCTGTCCATATTCTCGCTTCCACTTTCACGAAGCCTGTCTCCAATCGCAAGGTAGCGTTAGGGACACATCTGGGAACCTGTAGAGCCGCTCTTAGGAATTTCGATTGGACACGCTCTAGTGGGGCATAATTTGAGAAGGGTCCAAGCTGGGCTCCATACAGCATTTGTGCGACTGATTTTGCTTCAAAAAGTTTAAGTGCCGTCGGTATAAAGTGACCTCCTCCCGACCTGAGATATCTTAAGATAGCGGGTGATCTCTTTTGTGCTGTCTCTGCTGCACACTCTGCATGGGCTTTCCTGCTGTTGCTGCTATGGAGGGTAGCACCAAGATATTTAAAGCTTGAGACCTGCTCTATTTTGTTTCCATCTATTCTCCAGTTGTGCCTCTTGGGTTGTTTAGCAAACACCATAATTTTAGTTTTCTGAAAGTTGAGGTGCAACTGTTCTTCCTGGCAGTAATTTGTTAATGCTCTCAGGGCTCTTTTCAGTCCAACTTGAGTTCTAGAAAGAAGAACTGCATCATCAGCATAGAGAAGGGTGGATAGATGCCTTCCAGCTAGTTTTGGAGGATGGAAATCCAAGTTGAATAGGTGTTCCACCATAGAGTTAATGTAGAAATTGAATAGAAGTGGAGCCAAAATGCACCCTTGCTTGACGCCCTTCTCAGTTTTGACTGCTTTGGTAAGATGGCCCTGGGAACTACATCTTACTTTCAGAGTAGTTCCTTCATGGAGTGTTCGTAATAACTGTAGAAGTCGCCTGTCTATTGAAGTGGACCCAAGCTTTTCCCATAGCTTGGTACGGGAAATAGAATCAAAAGCTGCTCTGAAGTCTATAAACGCAGCATAGAGGAAGGATGGCTTGTGGGAGGAGAATTTTTCTATGAGATGTTGCAATACTATACATTGATCGATGGTGGATCGTTCTTCCCTAAAGCCGGCCTGCTCCTCTGCCAGTATGTTCTCTTGCTTCATCCAGTCCAGCAGTTTCCATTGAAGGTGCCTTGCGTATATTTTGCTGATGGTATTGAGGAGGCTAATGGGCCTATAGCTTGAATAGTCTTAAATCAGTACAACTTGAACTCTGTTCATTTTTCTCTGTTTTCTGCTTTGATATCATTTTGAATGAAGCCTCCATACATACATGAAAATTAGTACAATACTGAATTAATTCAAAGTGTGTAGTGATTTCAGAAAAATCTATCCCAAAGCTTAGCAAATCAAAGCATGAAGTTAAGAATGTGTGACATTTCATCGGCAAATTCACAAAATTCAACCATATGCCATGCAATTTGTATTTAGGCCACAGACAATATTTCAGGCCACTTCTACCTTTGTAGCAGTGTATTGTTTTGTAGCAGTGTATTTCCTTGTGATTTCCTCAAGTCATTCTTCCATATTGAAACTTTGATTCATTGGTCCTTTATCTACAGATAAAGAGGTTTTTGCAACAATACCCTAGGAACATATTGAGACATTCTTTATAGCCAGACCCTTGAGAACAAGCTTCCTATCTTCTGTAGAGTCTTTGGCCTTCAAAGAGAAAGAAAAAAACCTATATGTATTTCTAACAATCTGGGTTTCTCAAGATTTTTTCTTTTATAATGTAACAGTAGTGTTCACATGAAAATATGCAAGATATTTGTGTGCCTCTTTCTTCAATCAAATTCCATCTTATGAAGCAGATGGACAAGGACATGTTTAGTAGAAAGGATTATCCACCACAAACTGTATTTGCCACATGTAAGCCAGCTCAGCATTTTTGTGGGCAGTTGAAAAAGATTTGGAAGAAAGGGGGAGCAGGATGATGGTTTAGCTTCCACTCCATAATATGTCTCCACAAGTTTAATGTGATATATAGATAATCTATTGATATTAAAAATAGAAATTATTTTAAAATATCCATTTCATTTTACTTTAAAAATTAAATGAATAGAGTTTGGTCCCTTACCTCTGTGATAACAAGCGAGACTTGCAACAAAATGTTTTGTTCTATTCTTTTCTCATAAGAAGCATGGCCCTTATTAGGGCTCAGAACCTTGAACAGAAAAACATAATGTTCTGTTGAAATCTCTGAGATTGGAAATGGGTGAAGGACAGCATTCTGCCAATTCAGGCCTTCTCTTGCTTTGACTGTATATTCCTAGTAGGGTCTTTATGTAGATATGAAGCCTCAGGACTAGAGCAGGACTTATTGACAGGATGCCTGGAAGTTAGGTGGCCGCCATAAGTTGAAAATGACTTGATAACAATTAACAACACAGTGTGAGTGGTGACTCTGGAGAAATGGAAAGGAAAAAAGGTAACTTTCCTCCCCTGTGGAAACTTTTTTGTGTTTCGCAGGAATAATTTGTTTAACCTCATGCCATATATTCCTCCATACTAACACTACTTTGCTCCCAGGTTGATTATTATAATTGTTTAGAACAAGTCAGTGCTTTTGTTTATTCTCTGTCCATTTTCCTCGCGTTCTCTAGCTGGCATACAACTTTTCTATAACATGGCTAGTTTCAAACCAACACATAAAGGATGCTCACATTAGCCCCTTGATCTGAACATGCAAACATTTAAACTGATGGGCAGGATTGACACACAATGTCCCATGTGGGGATTTCTTAAACGTTCATAAATTAAACATAAAGATCTCAAGAAAGTGTTTAAGATCATTTGACTTCAGACATTTATATGTGATTTGAAGCATCATTGGAGCTCTTTATGGTGTAATTAATTTTAAGTGCATTCATGTTCAAAACACAAACAGAAGCCAGCCCTTCCTAGAATATTGGAGCATGCTTTACACACATTCCATGTTCCTTTCCCACTTTGAACTTTGGCATGATTGCACTTTAGAGATTTAAGATAACTTTTAGTACAGCAGGCATGATGGATTGTGTGAATAGTAAAATGGGAATAGGTAATAAATATGGTTCTTCTGATAGAATCAAGAGCCTTTGATGGACAAAAGGGCACACCACTGGATCTACTGATGTGGTCTTGTGCTCATTCTAATGGATTTACTCAGATTTTCTGTCGATACACCTGCAAATCCACTTTTCTGTAAAGACCAAATAGTTTCTTCCATGATGCTTGCAATATTTTTCCTAATCGTAACCACAAGGGGTTGAATAGAAGCTGATGGGATCAGGTTGTTGTATCAAATGGAATGTAAACTGTTTATTTAAATTAGGAATATATACATGTGGAAGTGGGGCCAGTTGATCTCCCCACACCATATTAAGGTGCATTAAAAATGACATAAAATTTCTAGATGCAATTATGTTGTGATTTCCAGGGGGTTTTTATGTATAATTTTGGTTTTCCTTACAGGTTTACTCACCTTTTCACAATTAATCCAATGGGTTTCCTTTGCTTGAAACGGCATCTTGTATTATATGAAGATATGATATATGTTTTTCAGTTTCCTACTGGCAATATGTTTTTGGAGGTGAAGTAGGCATGAAGAATGGTATTCATTTTAAGAAAAAGCAAAACTACTGTAGTTCTTGGTTGTTTCATCCTTTTGAAATAACCAGCAATGGTCCCTTCCACACAGATGTACAAATCCACATTGAACTGGATTATATGGCTGTGTGGACTCAGATAATCAAGTTCAAAGCAAGTATTGTGGATTAACTGCCTTGAAATTCTGAGATATATGGCAGTGTGGAAGGGCCCAATGCTTTCTAAGATAAACAAATTATTAACTGTATATTATTTTGAAGGAATACATCATTTTAAAAATATCAACTGCAAACTCTCTTTAGATGCCTAAAACTGCTGCACCTTTGCTGAAAACCTTCCAAAAAGGCAGTTTTTCCTGCAAAATTGGTTTTTGTTTTGGTTTCAAATGAACTTGTTAGGCCCCTGAATTTAAATGTGACTTCAGCATGAAATATTATTGCTGAATTTTATGAGGTGCACTGAATTTTCAGGATAAGTTATACAGTCATCTGTTATTCCTACCTTTTAATGATTTTCAGTGCCAGACAGTTAGCCAGCCTGTCTTTCAATTAATTCTCCTCATACTTCATGAGTTTTCATCATTTATGCTCCCCTATAATATAGATTATTATTTTGGTTACAACTACCTTAGAACAAGAAAGCTTAGAAGTGCAAAGTTAGCCTGATGAAATTTAAAAGCTGACAAGTTCTTTAACTACATTAGTTACAAAGGTGCAATTGCACATACTGAAGTTGGGTTTGGGTGATAAAATGTCAACTTGTTTCTGAAACATTAGCTGTGCCTGATGTATATGGTATTAATAAATAAACTGCAGAGCTTCACAGCTGCTGCACCTTGAAACAGGATCTGGTGAAATGTAATAAGTCTGGTAGGACCACTACTTGCTTTAGCTGTGTTCATTTAAGACTTGACTGACAGGTATAACTATAGCAGTCCATCTTTCATTTGAACATTTTCTGGATTGTTTTTGTATTGAAATTAATTATCACAATTCTGTGGAGGTTCCTTCATTTTACAATGAACCTCTGAGGCAATTTAATTCTTCGAATATTAAAGCTGCTTAATTCTGGAGACTTTCCTTGTGTTCCTGTATTTAATGCTGTATCAGCAATGCCTATGCTAATTCTTGTGTTCAGAGGCCTTAACACTCTGAAGTCTCCAGATGCAGAAATGTGGCATATGAGGTAAAGACCCAAGGAGGTCATTATTTATATCTAATTTAATTAGTTCATGCTCAAATCATTGATTGATCTACTGACAAACAAAGGGCCTTTCAATGCTACTTCCCAAACCCATTAGACTAGCAGTGTGTGTGATACCTTTGAAAGGTCCTTGGCATAGCTGGTGCTTGAAGACTTTGGTTATATTTGGGCTGCTATTATATTGTTGCTACATCTGCAAAGAGGTGTGAGGGCTTGGGTGAGAGAGCAGCTTGAGTAAAGGTTTCTATGCAATGGAGCACCATCACCTCCCTTGTCCCACCTTGGTGTGTTTACATCACAGGTTCAGCTTGGGTCCACATTTGTAAGCTGCCTTTAAATATTATCGTAAACATGTGAATGTATGACAGCTAGAACAGTGAGTTGCGATGAGAAAACCTTGCTTTTTCACTATAGCTAGACTCAGCATACTAAGAGCAATATATGCATGAGGTATAAAACAGTTCCTTGTGTTTTCCAATTGGGATTTTATTGATTAAATTCAACAAGGTGCATTTAGTTAAGATTCAATTTTTTGGACTGATTTGGGTGGCGTTTTAATCTGGTGAACTGTTTTAATGTATATTCATAACCATTTTTCTGTATTTTTGCTGTATTTTATTTGTGTTTATATTGTGTCATCATTGAATTGTTGCCTCTTGGAAGTTGTCCTGAGTCCCTCCTCGGAGGTCGAAAAGGATGGGGTATAAATATTCTAAATAAATAAATTCATGTTAAAATGTCAAAAAATAGACATTTTTCAAGATAAACCTGGTCCTGTTGTACATTATTCTTATGCCTCAAATAATAGAAAATGTACATATTTGTTGAAGATTATAAGATAGGAATCTTTTCCAGTCTTGTATTTTAGACCACTGGGGGAATTTTCATGTATAGGATGATGGAGGTACTAAGTATAATCCCATTTCTCTCTGTTAATCTGTTTATCTTTGACTTTTAACTTGTCCCCTTTTCTTTCTCCTTTTTAGTTTCACTAAATAATATGGTCTCTGTGTTTGTTTAGTACAGCTCTGTCTCAAATACTATACCATTATCTCCTTGGTGGTCTTCACGTTTTGATAACCATGTATTTTTTGGAGCCCTCTGGGAAACTCATGCTTTTACTATAGATATAAACCAGCTGTTATCCATCTTTTGATTGGCGAATTGTTGTTGTTGTTGTTGTTATTATTATTATTTTGTATCTACCTAAGTATGGAAACCTAAACCTTTGTCCATTTAAATACTGTACAGTGTCAGGAGATTTGTGAGGAAAAAAACCCATCTTCCTTACACATCAGGAATAAATTGCTTTGTCAGATATTTCAGATGCTGCCATGAATATCTGTCGAGTCCATAAACAGAACTTGTGAAAAATTAAAATGTGTTTGGATTTCGATGTGAACAAAGAGGGAAAGATGCAAACAGTAGCAAAATCAACATGCTTCTAATTTCAACCTTTAAAGTTTGTCAAACTCTTTCACACAAAATGGGCTCTCAAAACCCATTCTGATGCTAAAAGTTGCACTCTTTCTTAACTGCCAGACATGCCAATGTGTAAACATTTCAGGGAGAATTTTACACCACCTCATCTTTATGTCAGACAGCATTTAATGGTTCAATGATATTGTGCCCCAGATCCTGGCAGCTATCCTCCAGGGACCAACTTTGGGGGATTACACTGACATTCAATCAGTGGACCATGTCTAATGTAAACTAGACGGGGACCATTTAAAATCAGTTACTATCAACAAGTCAAATTAGCTTTACTTAGCTTAGAAGCTTTTGTCCAAAGATTGCATAGCAGCATTGATTTTTTACAGACACAGTCTTGTTTATGGTCTTTGTTTGGGAAAGGTTCCTGAACATCAGTGTGAACTCCATTTCCATTATTTAATGTTTAGTAATGTGCAGTGTTTTTACGTAATCATGACCTTTCCCCCTTGTTCTTCCATAGGTGGAAATAACTCTTCAAGATGTCAATGACAACCCACCAGTGTTTCCCACAGATATGCTTGATTTGACTGTTGAAGAGAATATAGGAGATGGGTCTAAAATAATGCAGCTGACAGCCATGGATGCTGATGAGGTAGAAGATCATTACTTCTTTGAGCAGTTGTGTTACCCAATTTTCTTAACAACATTGTTAGGTTTAAATTTCAAACTGGGCATCCTGTTTTTCTTAGAGAAGAACAGTGGAAGAGAAGAAAATGATGATCCATGAACTGTTGTAGTAATGTGCCTTATGGGTATACACTAAATACTAGAGGCCACAGTGTGAAGTTAAGGAGCATTCATACCTATTCTCATTTTTACTACTACTTCTTTTGGTCATGGTTTCTGCCCTATGTCCATCAGCCAAAATATAGATCAGTGTCTAAAAAAACACATATGACAGGAAGGAGCTTTAGTCAGTTGTCACAAATACCTGATATACAGAGATTAAATCCAATGTAAGTCCCCCTTAGGGGAGACACAGTGAAATATCCCATTGATTTCAGTTAATCTAATGTTGGTAGGACCAGTGTGGCAATTTATTCATATAGCAACTACCTGGAATCTGTATTAATATAAATTAACAAGACTAGGTTAACACTGATTCTCTAAAACATATAAAAGATGTAGCATAGTGAAGCATGTAATTACTAAAATAAAATTATCCAAACTGAAGCTCTCCAGATACTGTCTGAGGATGACAGTAATTATAGTAAACTATATCTGGAGAATGTCAAATTGGGAAATGGTCTTGTGGAGTATCAATAAGTACTTAATATAGTTACGATATTTCATAATGCTGTGCTAATCCCAAAATTAAAAGTCTTGACTGAGTTGAATGACATTATGATGAAATTAAACAAGTAAGATACATGAAAATATGATTATAACCATATTTTCAGTTTTTACAGCTTTTATTAACAATTAACTGTAATAAACTGTCTTGAGCAATGACTAGAGTACATTCCAGGAGTAATTGCAGATTTCATTTATATTGGGCAGTTCTCAGTGTGTGTTAAATATCTCTCTCCAAATACTCATTGCATAATTTGGGAAGAGATCTCTACTGGGTACTAGGATAAATTCAGGTTGCACTTGTCACTTGCCCAACAGCTAGGAGAAACAAAAGAGAAGCAGTACTTGATCCCTTTGTTTGACAATTATATCCAAATTCAATACCATTTTGATTGCTGGGTATACTAATTGTAAAAAAACAATTACAGATAAAGAAATAAATTGTATACTTCCCTCAAAGTCATTGATGCAGGAACCTGTTCCTTTAACAATGTTGAATTTTCCTGCCTGTTAAACACTTTCAGATCTTAGTATTATCTCACTCGAGTATGGAATTCAACTCCCACAATTCCTAAAGGCCTCAGGCCCTTTCCTTAAGTGGCTGAGGGGAAAAGGAAGGGGCCTGAGGCTGTTAGGAATTGTGGGAGTTGAAGTCCAAGACACCTAGAAGGCTGAAGTTTGCCCATGCCTAATCTAACTGATATGAATTCTTTTCAGTATAAAAGTAAAAGTGGTATTTTCCATAAATTTGTATTCCAAATCAACTGTTTCCTTTTGATTAAAATTGTTTGGAAGGTTGAAAATGCTTTACTATCATTATCTTTGTTGTTATCCTTGTGTAGGGGGCAAATGCTCTGGTAACGTACACAATCATCAGTGGTGCAGATGGCAGCTTTCATATTGATCCAGAATCAGGAGAATTGATAGCCACCAAGCGTTTGGACCGAGAACGCCGCTCCAAATATTCTCTGCTGGTCCGTGCTGATGATGGCTTACAGTCTTCAGATATGAGAATAAATATCACTGTTAGTGATGTCAATGATCACATTCCCAAATTCTCCAAGTTATGGTATTCTTTTGACATCCCAGAAGATACTACTCCAGGTAAATAAGAGTCTTAAACACCATAGTGTGTAGTTAACACTAGTTTCTTCAGCATTATTATTCTGTATTCAGTATATGGCATAACACTCATGAAAGCAAGATCAGCAGGTAAGCAGAATATATACAATATCTCTTCTTCCCTATTGGGTAACAGAACTGAGTGACAAGAATAGAGCTGGGCATCTCTCTGGAACTTCTCCTGTGCTCCTATACATGTGAAGCAATAGCTGTGTTTGGAGGGGATGACTGCTACTGAAAATTGGAAAGTGGGGTGTATCTTTGTCCAACTTGATGGAGCTTTTCTACTCTTAAGAACAGTAACAAATTAAAGTTATAATGTCTCAGTCCCATTCCCCTCCCTCCCTCACAGAAACACACACATACACACACACTCCAGAAGATTCTCCAGAGCAGGATGCAGTGAGTGTTGGAGAGAACTGTGAAGGAGGAATAGAAACCACATTTGTGAGTGTTGGATTTTAGCACATTACTGTTAGACTATTAGATTTTAGCCTACAGTACACAACATTTTTGTGTCATTTAAGCAGCACTGCTAATCAGACCAGTGTCTTGACATAACTTGTGTATCATATTCTCTGCTCAAAATTTTGTTAAGCTAGCTAAACATGGGGTACATTATAGGGGATGTTTTCCACTGAACTGCTATGGAATTTGCAATTTAAGGGTGGTTAGTAAGAATTTTAGAATTTTCAGCTAGAGATCTCAGTTGTTACATTACACTATGAACCCAAGGATTATACAGAATGTTGTTATGGAATGTAAAGTGCACTATAGTGCTATAATTGTGTCATGTGAAAGGACCCTATATCATTCCCTGAACTTCAGAGGGGACTATCATGTGCACTGTGCTACCCTGACTTCTTTGACCTGCAGGGAAAAAACTGAATGTAGAGTGAGTGACTGCATGCTATTCAATCTTTGTTTCAACCATAAAAAAAAATTGAAGACAGCAAGCAAAGTAATCATTGCTGAGTTCTTTAAAATATGCATTACTTGACATTTCAAGAGGCTACAAAATAGAAAATTATAGTTGCCTTTTAATCAAAGACTTGCACTATAACAGAACTATGTACAAACAAGTATATAAGCTTTTTTAGTTATTCCTCAAAATATTTACACTAAAAGGAAGAACTTTAAGCAAAAAAAATGCTTAATTAGATTTTGGTATGCATGTATGCTCTGTTCTACCTTTCCTACATAGGTTTTCACTTTTCAATGGTACTCATGGACAATTGTATATTGTTGTTTAAACAATAAAAAATGGAGTAGAGTACTTGCTTTGAATACAAAACATCTCAGATTCATTTCTCAGCATCTTCAAAAATGTATTTTGAGACTTCTTACCATGAAAAGCCTACAGTGCAAATTGAGATGTGCAGTAAGCGGTGCTTTTTGAACATGTTTTTCCATGAACATGTCCCAAAATGTAGAAAAATGTGTAAATTTCACTCACAGGAAGAAAACTATTGAAATAATAAAATAGGCAATGATCTACCTCACTAGTTTGAAATACTGATTTCTACATAACTTCTGTTCCCAAAACTACTGCATTTGATTATTTAATTTTTCACCTTTTACTCTATAGGTTCTTTAGTTGCAGCTATCTTAGCTACTGACGAAGATTCTGGTGTAAATGGAGAAATCACATATACTGTGAGTGAAGATGATGGAGATGGAACATTTTTCCTAAATCCAGTGACGGGTGTTTTTAACTTAACTTGCATGCTGGACTATGAGATGCAGCAATATTACATCCTTACCATTCGTGCAGAAGATGGAGGCGGACAGTCCACCACAGTCCGAGTTTATATCAACATATTAGATGTAAATGATAATGCACCAGTATTCAGCATGGATTCTTACAGTACATCTTTGATGGAGAACCTGTCTCCAGGAGCAACTATCTTTCTTTTCAATGTTACTGATGCAGATGATGGTAGGTACTTTTGGATATGTATATTTTACGCTGTAACTTATGCAGACGATGGCTTGTACTTTGCATTTATAAAATATGTGTATTTTATACATATAGGCATGTCTCAGTTAAAAGAGACTGACACATTTTCTGTTTAAGAAATAATGCCCAGGAACACATGTACTTTGTGCACTAGGGTATACCTGTATATGTTTATATATTTAGTACCACTTAAAGAATGTTAAACCACAGTCATTATCATGAAATTATCTCAACCATTTTCCAGCATACATACAGGGTGGTGACTGGAAAGAGGGATCTAAAAAAAATCCCCAACTCAGCCAGTTCCCCATAAGCAAAGTTCACAGGACCTCTGCATGCAATCCTGTATATTTCAAAGAGGCACGATTCATGAAAAGAGATAATAATATTAAAATTGGTTTTTAAATAAAAAAAAACAGAGAGTGCATACAAGATCATGCTACAGGTTTATAATGTTCAAGATCCTACATTGGGGGAGGGGGAGGGTGGAGACAGCAGAGTGTAATATTCCACCAGCAAACCTCCCTTTCTCTTTCATCTCTTCAACATCCTTATAACCAACTCATACACAGGAGAGAGGGAGCATTCAGGCACAGTCCAGTTTAGGCAACCTACACCTAAGTACCATGTTGATCTGAAAGGATCACCTTTCAGATCAGTTTGGACGCGGATGTGCTTCCCTCCGTGTCTCGCCCCAGATTTAACGTGGAGGGAAGCACATCCGCAACCAAACTGAGTTAAACACCCAGTTTGGACGCAGATGTGCTTTCCCTCCGCATCTCGCCCGAGGTCTAACGCGGAGGGAAGCACATCCGCATCCAAACTGGGTAAAATACCCAGTTTGGATGCAGATGCGATTCCTTCTGTGTCTCACCCCAGGTCTAACACGGAGGGAAGCACATCCGCATCCGATGTGCTTCCCTCCACGTCTCGCCCCAGGTCTAACACGGAGGGAAGCACATCTACATCCAGAATGGGTTAAACACCCAGTTTGGACACATGTGTGCTTCCCTCTGTGTCTCGCCCCAGTTCTAACGTGGAGGGAAGCACATGCACATCCATAATGGGTTAAACACCCAGTTTGGATCCAGAATGGGTTAAACACCCAGTTTAGACGCAAATGTGCTTCCCTCCGCATCTTGCCCCAGGGCTAACACAGAGGGAAGCACATCCGCATCCAAACTGGGTAAAATACCTAGTTTGGAGGCAGATGTGATTCATTCCGTGTCTCACCTCAGGTCTAACACAGAGGGAAGCACATCCACATCCGATGTGCTTCCCTCCACGTCTCGTCCCAGGTCTAACTTGGAGGGAAGCACGTCTGCATCCAAACTGGGTTGATCACCCAGTTTGGACTAGGATGTGCTTCCCTCCGTGTCTCGCCCCAGGTCTAACGTAGGGAAGCACATCCGCATCCAAACAATCCCTTTCCGAAAATGGCAGCGGTGGCTTTGAAATGGCAAATTCACTTCCAGGTTGCTTACATCGCCTCAAAACTGCTTCAGAAGTGAATTTAATTTGAATTCATTCCGATTTTACGAGCATTCCGACAAACCTAACCAGGCCTACTATTTACAGTACACAACAAATATATATATATATATACATTAGGGGTGTTTGATCCATAAAAAATTTGGTTCTAAACTACAAATGGGGGATTTTTTTATTAGTAATAGAAATACTTACAAAAATGTTCAAAAAAATCTTAATTGATTTGTAATTAATAACGAAATTCTTAATTAGTTCTAAATTGTCTAAGTCCCAAAACTCTTTTGGTGTGATGAAACAGAGGTCCCAAAACTCTGTTGGTGTGATGAAACAGAGGCCCAAGCAATAGCAGTGGAATTAAAGTACTGAATGAAATTGTCTAAGTGAATGGCAGCCACTCAGAAAAGAGAAAAAAATGGACTCCCAATCTGAAGACCCCCAACAAATCAAAAGACCCCCAACAAAACAATTAGGTAGGCACTGGCAGCCTCTGTCTCCCTCCCATCCCCAGCCTAGCTTCTTCTTTTGCTGCGCTATCTCTCCTATGCTTCCTCTCCTCGTGAAAATGAAGCCAATCTGAAGACGAGCCACGTGTGCACAGCCTTTTAAAGACTGTGCCCCCGCCCACACAGAGTGTGTGTTTGCCTCTGATTGGCTAAGGGGGAGCAGGAGGTTTCATGGAACCACCTGGTCTCCCTTAGCCAATGACAAAATACTTGATCTAAGGGCAAGAAGCAATTACGAAGTAATTTTTGCCTTTTACGGAAATGGCGGCCGTAAAGGTCGAAAATGAAATTGTACTTCCGGGTTTGCCCAGAAAGGTAAAAAAATATTGAAATAAAATAATACATATGAAAAATAACGATTTCCAATAATTTCTAACCAGACATAAACAGCCCTAATATACATATACATTTATGCAACCCAGGATGATGATGATTTATTGATATATTGATTTTTATCTCACTTTTCTCCCATGGGTGGGATTCAAAGCTGCGATTATGTAACTTATGCTGCCAACAGTATTTCAGAATATAGAGTGTACAATATTTGATCTTCTATACAGTTTTATTGACAAACTTTGGTGTTAAATTATAAAATGTATGAATTATGACACAATTGGAAGGCAGTTTGTAAGACTTGATTAATTTCTATTTATTTGACACCCCGCTTCCATTAATTCAGTGTTTGTCAGCCTTGAAGTCAACATGGTTTCCTGTGTTATGATCAAAGGCCTGGGTTTATCTTTTGCATGTCTCATTGAATAGCACCCAAAATAATTCAGCTTTGTTTTGAAAACTGTTGTCTCTGAGGCATTATCTGGATCTGTGTTTCAATTGTGAACCTAGAAGCAGGAGAATGCCAGCATTCTGGTTGATTTCCTGTTTTTTTTCAGGATAAACAATGATCAAGATAGAAGGAGAGTTCAGCTGTTTAATATCCATTGTCACTTTTCTGTTTTAACACACCCTTTGGAAACAATAGCTTTAGTTCAGGATTATATATATACACATACACATACACACACCCACATACACACACACTATATAAACAAATGAACATCAAAGAGAATTTACTTTATCTTGACCAAATAAGATACATTCCTAAGGGCATAACTTAACTGTAGAATTTAATTGCATAGTATAATTAAAACTCCCAGTAAGGAAGAGCGGCGGGGGGGGGGGCATGGCAGGAGGAGGAGGGGACACCCTCCCTCCTCCCCAGCCCCTCCCACCTCCTCCCGTCCCCCTCCAAAGGCTTGGGCTAACTTGGGCCTTTCAGGGGGTTTTGGACTTCAACTCCAACAGGCCCAAGTTTGCCCAGTTGTGGGAGTTGAAGTCCAAAACACCTGAAAGGACCAAGTTTGCACAGGCCTTTGAAAGGGGCCTGAGGCTGTGAGGAATTGTGGGAGTTGAAGTCCAGAACTTTGTCCTTTCAAGGGTTTTTGGACTTCAACTCCCACAATTCCTCACAGCCCCAGTTCCCTTCCAAAGGCCTGGGCAAACTTGGGCCTATCAGGGGTTTTAAGCCACAGCAACGCGTGGCCGGGTACAGCTAGTAGAATCATAAAATTGAAAGAGGCCTCATGGGCAATGAATACACTCTTTACTCCATCTAAAACAGTGGTTCTCAACCTGTAGGTTCCTTGCTAGCTGTTAGGATTTCTGGGAGTTGAAGGCCAAAACATCTGGGGAACCACAGTTTGACTACCACTGATCTAAAACAACCTAAATCCTCAACTCCTTCTAAAACATCTAGGAAATCTAGGATTTCTAGAATCTCTGCAGAATTCCAGAAGAGGGGATTCCACCACCTTTCTAAGCAATTAGTTCCACACTTACTGTCAAAAGGCTTCTTTAAATGTTCAATCAAAATCTACTTTCATGTAACTTTAAACCACTAGACCAGATCACAGCCTCTGAGGCAGCAGAGAACAATCCTACCTTTTCCACTCTGTTATTGTTTTTGGGGTATTTAAAGAGTGCAATCATGAAGTTCCTTTGTCTTCCCTTCAAGCTCAATTTGAATCCCTCACTCCTTCAGTCTTTCCTCATATATTTTGTTTGTTTTGTTCTCCATAACTTCTCTTCTCATTTTCATTGCTTTCCTTTAAACCCACTCCAATTTGTCTATATTATTAAAATGAGGTGGTGGCCAGAACTGAACACAGTATTCCAGATGAAGTCTGACATTCCCACCATCTAGTAGCTTGGGATATAGGTATAGCTATAGATAGAGAGATAGATAGATAAGAAATAAGATTCATTTGGCATAATTTGTTCTTGACAAAACTCACGTTGGTTTCTATTAGTCATTCCATTACCATCAATATAGTTGTAGGCAGACTCGTGTATGATTCGTTCTAACATTTTCTTGGTATTGAAGTCAAGCTGGGTAATCTGTAGTTTCCTGTATCATCTTTTTTGCCTTTTTTGAAGAAAGAGACAATGTTTCTCATTTCCAGACCTCTAGACCTCAAAAATGATAACAAGTAGTTCCGAAAGCACAGCATAAAGTTCCCTCAATGCTCTATTCATCTGATCCTGCTGGTTTGAACCTTTTAGGTTAACTAGGTAATTCTTAACTAACTCCTTATCAGTTTTGATATGCAATCTAGATTCCTTGCCAAGATCCTTGGTAATTTGTCCTTCAATTCTTTATACATTCTCATTTTTCCTCTCACTTCCTCCTCAAGTTTGCTTTGAAGCCACATTGACTTTTTTAGATGTTTCCATTTTTCTTTTTTCCATTGACATATTTATGCCTGTTTTTAGCAACTCCTTTTTCATGAAATCCCACCCCTTTAGCATGTCTTGCCATGGCATTCTAACCAGTATTTACCTGAGGTTGAGAAAATCAACTCTACTGAAATCCAAAGTTTGTATTTACTATACTCACCCCCCTTCCACAATCATGAATTCTAGTATTGCATGCTTTGATTCCAGTTGCTAACTTCTTCCTGGTGGTTGTGATCAAGTTCAGAATTTCTCACCACCCTGTTCTTTTCTTCTCCATTTGAAAAACGATCTTATATCCTAGGCCACCTGAATTTTTTTTGGAAATCCTATGCTTAGAGGTTAGGAGATAATAAGGATAATTGAATTGTCCTATAATTATTTGTTCTTGCATCTCAGAGATTTGTGAGATTTGTTTCTGAAAAGTATCATCCACCACTTCATCTTGTTTTGATGGCTATAGAAAATGCCTGCCACAATGTTGTTTCATTTCCTTCTGCATTTATCTTTACCCAAATGTTCTTAATTGGTCCAGTCTGATCACTTGTGTGAATTTGTCTTTGACATACAATTCCACCCTCTCCTTTTCTTCCCTGGTCTTTTCGTTTTGAATGAACTATATCCTTCACGTGCTATATTCCAATCATGGGAATAATTCAATCAGTGCCAAAAAAATATTTACTGCCATATGTGTTATACAAGTGATATGAATTTTTCTTCCTTGCAATGTGTTGTTTTTTTATTCTGTTTTTTTTTATTCAAAGAAGTACAAATGTTGCTTTTGAAATAATGCCAGTTCATATTCATATTCAATTTGTGGCTTCAATGTACATTTGTATTGTACCACAGCATATTTTTGTATGAACCAGGGAACCAGGCTAAACATAAAGTAAATAGTACATCCTATGCGTATGTGTGTGTGTGTGTGTGTGTGTGTGTGTGTGTATACATGCACATTGTAAGTAACATAGAAACTATTTTTGTTTCCTTGAAATAAATGGTAATGATTAGTGCCATGCATTTTAGAGGTCTTAATTTATCCCCTAAGAATCTCAGACTGCTACTGAGGAGACTTAGTTCAAAGGATAATACATTTGACTATGTCAGTCCCTAATATCATGTTCTACAAAGTGAAAAAATAGAATGTTTTGGAAGGGCGAGATAAAAAATAAAATCCATTAAATTCTAACCTCAGCCTTTATGACCAATTAGGGAGATAACATTTCCACATTATTTATTCAGTCCTGTTAAGTCTCAGCCATTAATGCGAGGACATGAGAAAATAAGAGACATTGGTTTGACTTTACAATGAATAATACAAAAAGAATGGGTTCTGGGTTTTTTAACTGTCACCATATATTTCCCCAGTGCCAGTTTCTTAACAGATTTTGCTGCAATGCTGTACCGTACTGGTTAAATCCTACTGAAATCAGCATGTGCAGTCCTTATTTCTATATACATTACTTTTTTGTATTAGATTTGTGGGGTGCTTCTTTGACCATGATATAAAAAAGATCAGATATGTTTCTCATGGTCTTGGGTGCCATTAAGCAAGACTTTGAGGCAGATGGTGCTCTTCACCATCTTCATAAGGGCTCCCTTTCCCCAGGAGCCCCTGCGCACTACTTGGTTTAGCGTGCTGCCAGCCAGCCAGTCAGGAGGCAGGATCCACCCCAGCATAATCTTTGACTGGGCGCTTCTTACAGGCAGGGGTACCTAGCAGGCCAGCACAGTTCAGCCTTCTTTTCATGGGGGAGGCTTTGTGATGTGTGGCATGGAACCTGAATTCCATTTGTGTGTCTCCCCCCTCTTTCAGTGGGCAGAGGGAGTGGCTTGCTGGCATGTAGGGGGTACGAAGGTGCTGGTGTCCCAGGGTGGAATTAGACAGATACCTGCACTGTGCCCCCTATCAGATACTTGGCATTGGTCAGCAGCAGGCTGTCCAATATTTGATCCAGGACCCATACAGGGCTGCCAACCCTGTGGCATTGTAACCAATAAACAAGTTGTGGCCTTGGTTATCCCAATATCTCATGTTCAGCTGTTTCTTTGGGCAGGTGCGGGCGATGGGAGGTCGCTAGTAGCCACACAAATTATAACAACATGACTATTTAGAAATAATTACACAGAGAGACAAATCAGTATGGTTTTTGCAAGTCACTATTTTTCTATAAAACCATCTTCCTGTGGGAATAGAAATAGACTTAGACTGAAAAATATAATTTGTTGAAAGCTGCAACTAATTAGAATCCATTTAGTATGTTAGTCTTACTCCTCCTGAATATCTTTAATTCTATAAAATACATCATGCATTTTGTGCATTTTGGTTAGCCAATAAACATATTTCTGTTTTGTGGATTGTCGATTTCACTGTATTTTGCGGCATGCATTGCCAACATGGCTGCTTTGAATAGATTTGATTATTTTAATTTTTATTTCTTAGTGCTGTCTTTGAAGTTCTTCCACAGCAATTTCTAATTATAAGCTATGAAAATAATTTTGAGTATTTCATACTGAACAGTGCTCCTAGTCTTTTCCAAAAGATTATTTAGCATAAACTTGAGCTGAAAAATCAACTACAGTAGTTCTTAACTCTAGTCTTCTGGTCATCCTAGATTTTAATTCTATGAATCTTTATTGTCCAGGCTGGTGGGTTTCTGACAGTTGAGTTGCAAAACATCTGGAAAATTAAAACCTGAGAACAACTGACATAGGAAATATTGTTTCTCTATGTAATTATGTCCCTCCTGGAAATAAGTCCACTAATAAGAAACAAGGGGGAAAAGGTCATTCTTACTTGTTACTGTGTCTGGAAAAAATGTCCTTGTGATCTCCATTTTACACCTGTATACAAATACAATTCTATTTCATCAATTAACATGCTGATCTTGGGGAGGGGGCATCTATTATATAAATGGGTTCACGTCATGTGATGTATACCTCAAACAAAGAAACCATACAACGCAGAAAAACAATACTTGCCAACAGAAATAGGCCTCAAGCAAGGTACGTTTGTAGCAAAGAAACTTTCCCCCCCAAAACCTAAAAGGCCCCCAAAACAACGAGAGAGAAAAAAACTACATTTACCAGCATCCTCCGGGGCAGCCAAAGACTCACCCAGCCTCTACATTCTGAACAACATGATTGGCTGTCAATAAGGGCGGATTTGCATAACTGCTGCAATGGCCAGCCAACATGAAAATTCCAATCCATAATAAACTGCCAAAACAGAATAAGGAAAAGGCCTGAGCCCAGGGCCGTAGCCAGGATTTTGATTGGGGGGGGGGGCTGAGTTTGGTTCGGGGGGGTTGAGATTGGGTGGAAGAGGGTCTACCCTAGCAAACCTTTTGTATTGTTATCCCAATAACCCCATTAATGTGGGATATAATGAGCATGGTGATCAGATCATGATATGAATAAACATAACAGGTTAAATAATGTACCAGTAAGGCCTTTTCGCGGACCACCCTGAGAATTTGGGGGGGGGGGGGCTGAAGCCCCCTTAGCCCCCCTGGCTACATGCCTGCCTGAGCCAATCCCCATAACAAACACCCAAATCACTTCCAACCGAAAATTTACACCCCAAAAAATCACAGACCACGCCCAAAATTGACAGTAAAGCTTCATTAACTTGATTTCCCTAACTAGCCCTCACTTACTGGGAAGCTGTTTACGCTCTGAATTGACAGTAAGGCTTCATTAACTTGATTCTCCCGACTAGGCCTCAGCTCATTGGACATTGTGTATGGCCTGAATTGACAGTAAGGCTTCATTAACTTGCTGTTCCTAACTAGGCCTCAGCTCATGGGACATTGTGTATGGCCTGAATTTACAGTAACCTACCTTGGCACACAGAGCCCTGACCATGCATGATGGGACTTGAAGTACCACCTTCGGAAAATGGGGTTTGTAGTACTTCAAAACCCATAATTCCCAACAGACCACTGTGGCCCAGAACAAAGACCAATACAGACCCAACTTGGCACTCCATGCCCCCCCATGACCCACACTCCATCCAACTGCAGTTTAGAGGAGGGCACACCGTGGATGATTGGACTTTCTCGCATCTCCTAAAAAGGGCACAGCAACGCGTGCCGGGTACAGCTAGTTGTATATAAGGATAAAAGAGCAATTCCTTCCCCACATGTTCCCCACACTTGTAATAATGTTTAAACTGGGTCCTTTTGCTTATTTAAGATAACTATATGTTTTATATTCAAAAGGATCAGATAGCCAACTCTCTCATTTTTGTTTCTTTTCCAGGTTCTAACTCACAATTGTCCTACAGTATTACTTCTGGAGATAGCTTGAGCCAATTTAATATTGACAAAAATGGGATTCTAAGCATCAGGCAACCACTGGACCGTGAAAGCCAATCTTTCTACAGCCTCATTGTTCAAGTTCATGATATGGCTTCCCTTCCAGCCTCACGATTCACCAGTACAACACAAGTCTCTATTATTCTGCTTGATGTGAATGATAACCCTCCAAGTTTTATCTCTCCTAAGTTGACTTACATTCCAGAGAATACACCTGTTGACACTATTGTATTCAAAGCTCAAGCTACTGACCCAGACAGTGGTCCAAACAGTTACATTGAGTATAATCTTTTAAATTCTTCAGGGAAGAAATTCAGTATTGGTACCATTGATGGAGAAGTAAGGCTCACCGGAGAACTTGACAGAGAAACAGTCTCTAATTACACTTTGACTATAATTGCTACAGATAAAGGTCAACCATCTCTTTCTTCATCTACTAATGTTGTGGTGGTAGTCCTTGACATCAATGACAATAACCCTGTCTTTGCTCAAAAGTTATATAAAATTGAGATTGCAGAAAATATTCTCACAGGGACAGATGTGGTTCAGGTGTTTGCAGCAGATGGAGATGAAGGTTCCAATGGGCAAGTTCGCTATGCAATCATCAGTGGAAATATGAATAATGAATTTCGGATTGACTCTGTCACAGGTGTAATAACTGTAGCTAAACCTTTGGATCGAGAGAAAAAACCTTCGTATTCTTTAACAGTTCAGTCAGCTGATCGGGGAAGTAGCCCACGAATTGATACCACTACAGTCGACATTATTCTGATAGATGTTAATGACTATGTACCTACATTTGAATTGTCTCCATATTCCGTAAATGTCCCAGAAAATTTGGAAAAATTACCTAAGATCATTCTTCAGGTTAGTAGTTTTGATACGACACTAAAGAGTCAGCGGTTTTATGTTGACTATGCATATATGTTGCAAGTTATATACATATTAAATTATGTTTTAATTGTATGAATTATTTTTATTTGCATGCCTTATAGTATTCCTATTTATTTCTTGCATATGAGAAGGAAACATCGTTAAGGTTTCCCTCTTACTAAATAAGATTTGAATTATTTTTAATACTTCAGAACTTTTTGGTGAACATTTTATAAAGTTTCTGATTTATTTACAAGTTCATATTTTACTCGGAAATTGATGTTGTGCAAAATTTTACACAATATTTTAATGCTAGATTTTTAAAAAGCACCAGAATATGATGTTGTTATTGCTGCTTCTGGTGTTTTGAAAGACATGCTGGTGTTTTGTCATACAGAGCTTAAAATTTTACTATAGTTCACAGTTTGGTTCCCTGATTTCTCACTAAGAAAGAGAAAAATTGCTGATATATTATGCCCTCCAACTTGCCTTATACATAGACTAGAAAGAGTTTCAGAGAATCAAAGAATCATAGAATTGGAAAATACCACATGGGCCATCCACTCCAACCCCTGTCATACAGGAAAAGCACAAAGAAAGTACCTCCAACAGATGGCCATCCAGCATGTGTTTAAAAGCCCTCAAATAAGGAGCTTCCTCCATACTCTGAGGAAGAGAGTTCCACTGCTGAACAGTTCTTACAGTTGGGAAGTTCCTCCTAATGTTCAAGTGGCATCTCCTTTCCTGTAATTTGAACCCATAGTTCTGAGTCCTAGTCTCGAGGGCAGCAGAAAACAATCCTATTTCTTCTTTCTTATGACATCCTTTTCATTTTGCTCTTTACTTTTCATTCAGATCCTTTCTGATGTAGAGCCAGATATTGTTGTATTTATTAAAGTTCTATTGCATCTTTTCATATGAGTGTGCATCTAACCTTTATTTCCCAAATTAAGGAAGCATCTGGATAGGTTATAGTACTTGGCAGAAAAAATGGCATTTTTAAAACAGTGTGTTTAAGATATACTGGACCTTTTTATTGTTTTAATCAGCTTTGATACAAGGTATTTATTATTTGCTCTACCAAGCACTTTACATAGATGAAAGATAATTGTATGGACATTAGAGAAAGTAACATTTACGTATTTACATTTATGTTATGCTTCATTGCTTCTGTAGGTTTTAGCACGGGATGATGACCAAGGCCTAAATAGCAAATTGACTTATCTTCTTATTGCTGGAAATGAAGATGGAGCCTTTACACTCTCGCCCAGTGGAGAGCTCCACCTTGTACAGAGCTTGGATCGAGAGAGAAAAGAACAATATGTTATGCTCATCACAGCAACAGATTCAGGTTAGTAAAATCAACCACTTATCCAAATTCTTGGTCCTGGGTTTCTTTCAGGAAAGCATAATCTGTGAACATGGTCTTAGTTCTGTTCATTTGTTAACATCTGTCATTATAGTTTCTTGATGAGGAAGGATTAGAAAATCAAAGTCTATATTGCATCCATTTCTAAACTTTATACTATGTTCAAACTAGTTTATTCATGAGGAAAGACTAGAAAAGCAAAGCAGATGCTTCATACACAGAAATATAGGGAAACATTTAATGATTCCACATGATTCCTTATGAGCACCACATTTGCTAATGCAGTGTAACTATTATTACTCCAAGACCCTGGAGATTTTCTGGGGCAGAAGATTGGTTCCTAGACTTCACAGAGTTAGCTCTCTTCATTAAAACCTTTTTTCTACATGAGTTTTAAAACCATTTATGTAGTTATATCACTTCATTAATTCTTAGCTTTAATAATAATTAAATTGTAATTGTAATTTAGAGGGAAATTAGTGATTTACAGCATTGAAGTCTAGTCATATTATATTTTGAGAGACTACTCACATGAATAGATTATAAGGATATAATTTTTCACTAATTTTCTTTTCAAAGGAAGCAATTTGGGATTTTAGTAATTTTTTACTGCTGAAAGAAAGGCTTCAAAATCTAAACAGTTTTTGAAATCCATTTGTAATATAGCGCTTATTCTGTGTAAAAGTCACAAAATAATCTCTCCACCGGAGCCCCCAGTGGCACAGTGGATTAAACCCTTGTGCTAGCAAGACTGAAGGCTGAGAGGTTGGAGGTTCGAATCCAGAGAGAGCACAGATGAACTTCTGTCAGTTCCAGTTCTCCAGGCATGGACATGAGAGAAGCCTCCCACAAGAATGGTAAAACATCAAAACATCCAGGCATCCCCTGGGCAAAGTCATTGCAGATGGCCAATTCTCTCACATCAGAAGCGACTTGCAGTTTCTCAAGTTGCTTCTGACACACAAAATAACTCTCTACCCACAAGATAAGAGATGAATTCTTTAGGTTACAGAAGGGAGATGTCATTAATAAATGAGTGTGATCATCAAAATAATGAATTTCAAAATAATACAATAATATTGATGGTGCAGCTTCACAGCTTCTTACTTGTATGCCATGCAAAAAAAGTGGCATGAAAGAATGGTTTTTCTGGTTCATAAATGATTGTTTTGAGTAGCCCTACCTTTTTGTATTTTAAAAAACCGATAAGTAAAAGAGAAGAGGGGTTTTTCTTATGTTCAAAGTCAAAGATGTACAAAATGGCACCATGCCATCTTAGAAAGCAGCAGCTTTTATCATAACTTTGAAATGTTTCTAGAGAGATGTTGGCTTCCAGTCCTTTCTTTTATTAATTGCCTGATTATGGAGAAGCACATCTGGATACCTACTAGCTACTTTGACTTACTGTCTGAGTATATTTTAGGTTCCTCTGATTCTCTCCACACACCCCACCCAATTTCTAAAGTAGACTAACTCAAGTATTGCTTGAGCCAAAATTCTCTTCATCGTTGGCCAGCTCTAAATGAAGCTACTAGTCAGATGAAATGAGTATTAATAAGAAGAATGTTGCTACCCTTTTGCACTTCTTACTTGGTATCTATGTTTACTGTGTTTTACTACAAAAACTTGTCCTGTTTAATTATTTGTTCCATACATTTGAAGCTAGACGGCTTCATTGGCATACTTCTGGAGAGACTTACAATAAACTAGAACCATGCAGCTTCACAATCTTGATTTGTTAGACTTCTTTCCTCGTAGTTTATACTATTCCCTTAAGTGGTTTGGCAAATTACATATTTCCAAAAAAGCAATTCTAATTTTCTCTCATGTGCATTCCAAGCTGCGGTCTGCAACTAACTTTATTGCCTTTTAAAGAGTTTTGTGTAACCTCAGACCTTTCCTGTGGAGTATTTTATTCTGTACCATAGCATTGTTTCTGTTTTTGTCTAGCATTGTTAAGAGCATGACACCATACCTTGTCATCCAAGGAATATATCCCACTGAATTCAGTGGGAGTTAATTTTGGGTTGAGACTTGAAGCCTATTGTTATTTGACAATTGTAGCCTTTTTGTAAACATAACAGATACAAACAATTTTTCCTAACAGAAGTTATGAATATTGTTTATTTCCATGCTATTTTCACATGTTTATTAATATATTGCTTAAATATAATTGTTAGTCCTCATTTGGTACTGAAATGAAAGGCATTCAGTGTATGTTAATCTATATCAGTGGTTCCCAACCTTTGGGCCTCCAGGTGTTTGGAACTTCAGCTCCCACAGTTCCTAACAGCTGATAAGCTGGCTGGGATTGCTGGGAGTTGAAGTCCAAAAAACCTGGAGGCCCAAAGGTTGGGAAGCACTGAACTACATGATCTTTAAGGGAAACCCTGCACAATAATTTAATCAGGACATTACCAGAGCATGGATTATTGTGCTTGGGTTATGTCTTCCTAGGAAGGCTATAACTAGACCTGAAATGTCAAAGAGTATACCCAAATGATGCACTTCTTATGTAGAGGAGGAGTGGAGGTCCAAATTGCTCACCCAATTCATGGATCGTAGAATTCTCTTTTGTCAGACCACAGCTTCATTTTTTGATTCTAATTCATCTAGCTATTGGCTCAGCAGCAAATATTCAGTTATTTCACGAGGCAAAAACAAATAATTTTCACAGTTTTCCCCCTGTTGTGTGAGACAAAACAATATTTCTTCACTGTGCTAGCCTAGTATTTCCAAACCAAATCTGTTTCAGGAAATCATTCTATGCAGAAATACATGTAGACTTGTTCTATGAAAATTGTGGACTTTCTGCAAAAAACAATGTTATTTTAAAACACAATTTGAGATAGGCAGGAAAACCAATTTATTTTCAGCCAGAAAACAAAAAATGGTAAATATTATTTCCCTTTCTACTTCACTCCTTCCCTGTGCAATGATGGTGATGATGATTATATTTATTTATGATAAGGCAAAATAAAGCAGGGGATCGACAATTTGCCAATGCCACCCAACCCCAAGATTCCAAAATAATAGGCCACTGAAAATATTTGGATTTGTTTATCACCAATTACCTAAGTGAAACTGATTCCAATGGAACAGCTAACTTCATAAACATCAACACATTGATTCCGATCTTTGGTACTGTGCTAAAAAAGTATATTAGTTCTAGTTGCTTCTTTTTCTATTAGCCTATGTGTTATAATGTGCCATGAAGGCCATTAATTGAGATAGTTGTTATAATTACAGATGCTAGGCAAGAACATGAAGTGAAATGAAACGTGTGTGAAGTGAATTTCCCAGCTTTCACAGTATCTCAGTGTTTTGCAGAAACATTGGTCTCAGACTGCTGATTAAACAGAATGCTGCCATTTAGAAACTGAAAGTCAGCTAGTTAATTCTTCAGCTCCAATAATACAGAAATCTTAATTGCTGGGATAAGAGCGGTAAAACATGAGCATATGGCAAGGAATACTTATCCTGTAGGTTAATCTTCGGGAGTTGAACAGGGTGTTTTTAAAGTATAATTCAATAACAAAGGGAAGGCAGCTTAGTGTGGGTTATGCTGGAGTCATTAAGGGGCAAGCCAGACTTAAGTCCCTGGTTTATTGAAAAAACACATTTCCTTGTGTGTGTGTTTGTGTGTTTAACAGCAGTGAATTTCCAAAAGAGTAAGCAATTAAAAAACATTTAAGGGTTTTTGAATTTTAATTTGAGATGGAAAACCAACATTTTTGAAAGCTTATATTTAACAAGAATATATTGTGCTGTACATGATATGCATGTACCTCAGAAAATACTGTATAAAACCTTATCAAATCAAAAACCTCTTCATAGAATTATCTCATTCTTCTTTGAATGTCAAATGAATTATATTTTATGTTTGACCCTCCCAGTATCCTTTACATATGTTCAATATAATTTTAAAGCACACATTGATTTCACTTGAAATTTTTAGAGGAGATATATAATTCAAAATTAAATTATATGCGTCTATGAGATGCTGTAAAATCGCACATATTAACAATAATTTTTCCTTATCCTAAATACTTGAATTCAAATGTGTTTTGGCTTTTTTATTTTTTAATGAAAATTGTTATTGGAGTTTGGAATACTAACATACGTAGTGGAGGTCTAAACATGAAGTTCATCTAAGTTTCATATACACATGGCCTGATGGTAATTTTATACAATATATTTTTAAATAATTTAGTGAATGACACAACATTTGTTAACATTTAACCATCAGAAAGCAAAGCTATCACAATGTCAGCCACCCATGTGGATTTTGGAATTCCAGACA
Source organism: Anolis apletophallus (assembly GCA_030556195.1). Lineage (NCBI taxonomy): Eukaryota > Metazoa > Chordata > Lepidosauria > Squamata > Anolidae > Anolis > Anolis apletophallus. The sequence goes on along the minus strand of JARBWK010000012.1, from coordinate 72,067,333 downwards.
AGAGATGATTAATCTTTAATAAAAAGTAACTTAAAAATAATTCTGTCTATCAAAGTATTAATAATTATTGTTATTTGTAATACAAATAACAATAAAGTCAGCTCAGCCTATTTCTTTATCTGATGTAGGAAAAAATACAGTTTCAGAAGTAGCCATGGTACTATTAGCAAATCATTCTTTATCATAGCTATAACAATATTTCTTTCATATTTATGAATGTACTCAAAGCAAAGCCTGCCATAGTGCTCTCAAGTGAGGTTGGGCAACTTTTACTTCAATACAGCACCCTTTTAAGCAGTGCCTTGCAGTTCTGTGGAGAACTCATGGCCTGCACAGAAGTTACTCTTAGCAGAAGAGCTAGCATTCCTCCTCACCCCTCTTGCTAGTTCTCTGCCTCAGATCAGCACATTCTTACTTGTTTTTTCTCTAACCATTCCTGACTGATAAGATTTTGTTACACACATTGGTATGCAGCTTTTCCGCACTCTGGTTTTACCCACATTTATTTTAGTTGACACTCTTGGGAGGCCAAACCCAATGTTCAATTTAATCCAAATCTCTGTAACACAACAATGTTGCATTGTTCAAAGTTTCTCTTTGCAGTAGCAAAGATAGTACTAAATAATACAAGGTTCAAAACTTCTTTTGACTGCCTACTTTTATGACCTCCTGTACAAAACAGATAATGACCTTAATCTTTGCATAGATTTTATTTTCTAGCCCTGTGAACTGTGACATGTCCTGGCGTGAGAAAATAAATGAGGAGTGGCAGATTCAGCATTAGTATTGTAACTTGTGGTAACCTCTAGCATTTCAAATCTCTTTTTCCCCCAGGAAGTCCTACCCGTACTGGTACTGGTACTATTGCTGTCAAAGTAGATGATGTCAATGACAACATACCCAAATTTGCCTTTATTATGTATTTGAAAACCATTCCAGAAGATGCGCCTACAGGGACAGACGTGTTGCTTGTAAACTCCTCAGATGCTGATGCATCAGTGAATGCTATCATCAGGTATGATCTATGCTTATGAAGTTTTTGATGTTTTTTGATGTATTCCTTTAGGACCCCATTTTTACAGTTCTTGAATTGATTTAACATAGCCTGAAGATTCACTGTTACACTGAACAATATTGCTAAGCTGTAGTTTAAATCAAACTGCTCCATGTGCCACTTGTTAAACTACATTTGAAAAATAGGGCATAAAAGTCCTGTAGGGATGTAACTTCATTTATTTTATTTTTGCAAGCATGAATCAATATTTTAAGCAATCATTTTCCTGTTACTAAAGCAATGGTCCAAGTTACTTTTCAAGGAGTATTCAAAGGCTGGGATTTATAAAAAATACTAGCTGAGGACCCGGCGGTGCCCGGGTTATTTGAGGAAGGCATTGTGTGCCAAGGTTGGTTCCTATTAGATGTTTATGTGGCTTGCAGTGGTCTCAGGAACTTAGTGAAGGTACTGCAAGTCCCATTGGCCATGGTCCATCCTCCTCCAAACAGCACCAGAATGTAGAGTGGGTCTTGGGGGCTGTGTGTGTCACATTTGGTCTTGATCATTTTCTGGATGAGGGTTGCAGTGGTCTCAGGAAGTGAGGGAAGGTACTGGAAGTCCCATCATCCATGGTCCCCCATTCTCCAATCTGCACCAGGATGTAGAGTGGGTCATGGGGGCTCTGTGTGCCAAGTATGATCTTGATCAGTCATTTGGATGAGGGTGGCAGCGGTCTCTGAAAGTGAGTGAAGGTACTGCAACTCCCATCATCTGTGGTCCATCCCATTCAAAATTGCACCAGGATGTAGAGTGGGTCATGGGTATTCTGTGTGCCAAGTTTGGGCCTAATCTCTGATTTGTAGGGGCTGCAATGTTCTGTGGAAAATGAATTGGGTGAAGGTACTGCAAATCCCATCAGTTGTGAGCCATCCTGCCGTGAACTGCAGCAGGTTTGTAAAGTGGGCCATTGGGCCTCTGTGTGCCAAGTTTGGCCCTGATTCGTCATTGGTGTGGGCCACTGTGCTCTAAGGAAGTGAATTTAAGTACTGCAAGTCCCATCTTCCATGGTCCATCCTCCCTCAAACTGCACCAGGATGTAGGGTGCATCTTGGGGTGTCTGTGTGCCAAATTCCGTCTTGTTCTGTCATTGTTGGGGGCCTAGTCAGGAAAATCAAGTTGAGGAAGCCTAACAATATCCCATGAGGTGAGGCCTAGTCAGGAAAATCAAGTTAAGGAAACCTAGCTGTAAATTTTGTGCCTGGTATGTGATTAAAAGGGGCTACAGTGTTGTTTGGGGAGTGAATGATGTGATGGTACTGTGAATCCCATCATTCGTGGCCCATCCTGCCCTAAACCACACCAGGTTGTGAAGTGGGCCATTGGTCCCTTGTTTGCCTGAGCCGTCATTGCAAGGTTGGTTACTGTCAATTCAGGCCTTACACAATGTCCCATGAGCTGAGGCCTAGTTGGGAAAATCAAGTTAATGAAGTTTTACTGTCAATTCATACCTTAAACAGTATCCCATTAGGTGAGGCCTAGTCAGGAAAATCAAGTTAATGAAACCTTACTGTCAATTTTGGGCCTACTCTGTGATTTGTAGGGCTTGCAGTGTTTTTTGTGAAATGTGTTGGGTGAAGGTACTGAACATTCCATTTCCAATGGGAAAAACTGTCAACTGGTTAAGTTCAACTCCATCCATTTATGTCTGCCTCAGGCCCTTTCGTTTCCTCTGTGCTGCCTAGGAGTGGTGGAATGTTGGGTGGCTGGCCATTCGGAGGCATTTATGCAAATAATCCCACATTGGCGACTAATCAAAAAGCTGCCACAAATTCCTCCGCACCTCCCGCCCTCCGCTCCTCCCGCCACAAACATTCTTTTTTATTATATGTAATAGATAGATAGATCGATAGATAGATAGATAGATAGATGAAAAATGAAAAGCAGACACATATATAAGCACATGTAGAAGCACTTAGTTCCAAAAGGTGTAAGGCACCTTACACAGTGTAAGGCCTTATCTATCTTTTTAATTCAATCCATCTCATTCTTCCATTTCACTGGGATCCTATATAGACATGGAATGGCTGGTACTGTGCCTGCTTTCCATTCCTGGACCAAGGTAGCAATACTTTGCCTCCTGTCTGTTCATTCGTGGAGATCAATGAAGGAGAGAAGCAAAAGGACTGAGCTTCTATGATATTGGAGTATGATTGTTTGGTTAGATTGTTAGCCATATTGATAAACAAACCACCTACATGCTGTGTGGCTGCTTCCTCTTGCCTTTCCTTCTATGTTCAGATCAAAGCTGATAAAAGCAACTAGCAGAAAAGCTCTGAGTTGGATGTGCCATCAGCCCCATCCATCCTGCTATCATTGCTTCAGAAACCCACCCAATTGTCAAAACAAACCATCAGCTTTGAGTCTTACATGTTCCTGTCTGAGTCCAATAGGGGGATTTGTCTTCATTGTGGGAGCCTATCTTCGGTTGAGCCAATTTCAGTGGTTGGAGCCCTGACAGTCAAAGAATCACACAATGCTTTACTGTCCTTTGTAGGAAGTCACATTTAAGCAGAAAAGGAGTTATGGAACTCCAAGTACCAAATTAAATTTACCAAAGCTGCTTGTACGCGCGGGTTCTAGGATGAGGGAGAACACACGACAACTGTGAAGTAGGTGAAAATCAAAAGAATTTATTTTTGGCACCAGCTGGTGGGCCTTTGCTGCAGAACACAGCTGCAAATCGGGGGGCAAAGGAACCCCGTCACATCTCATACAAAGACATTTATACCCCAATGGAGTCACTTCAGTTAAGCCCACCTCTTCTTCATGGATAAAAACAATCATAATTGGCTGGTGATTACTGTTGCTTACATGACATTTCATTAGTCCAATAAACAGTGCATTTTTCATTAGCATCACATCTTTGTCATACCTAAGAATGAGAACAATAGCCATCTATAAGTTATTTCTTTCACACAGTGCAGTTATCAATGCTGAGTCTCTCTGTTCCCTGATTGAAACATTATTTCCAGGCTCCGTGCCAGCAGCGGAGAAGGACAGACTCTTTGCCATGCGCAGTGGTGTTTCCATTCGCATTACTTTCCCATAGCTCAAACTGTACTGCATTCACCCATCTAGCCTAAAATTATCTACAACTCGGGCACAGGGTGTATTAGAGAGCATTAAATCACAGTGTTAGTCTTTCATTGCAAGTGCCTGTCTGATTCTTGGCACCAAACCCCACTTTTCAGAGTTAACACGTATGTAGCATCACTCTCTGACTGTACTTTTTATGCTCGGAAAAGTACCAAACCTGCTTTATTCCAGAATTTCTCTTTCTTGTAGGAAACTCATCACATGGAGTTTCCCTACACATGTCTGGAACATCTATTAAGACCAATCAACCCTCCAGTCCCGTGGGACCCCAGGTCTTTCAGTTCTGACAGTATGCACACCTTTTACTGTCTCTAAGGAACTCTGTACTGCCCTAGCACAACATTTGAGCACAATGGGCAGACAGCACATTAAAATCAACACAGAGCATATCACCACAATGATTATCATCACAAGTGAACGTAACCAATGCAGGTTCGGCAACCAGCTCAGTAATGTATTCCAAAAATCACTTGGAGCCGAATAAGTTTTCTGTATTTCTCTAGCAACACTCTGAATCCTATTCAGATCAAGCTCTATATCACCACTCTTGTTTATGAAATGACAGCATGACACGTTCAGCCACACACACAGACCCCCCTCCTTGGACAGGAGATAATCTAGGGCCAACTTCTGCTGCATGGCCATTCTTGCTAAGGAGTCCACCTCCACCTGCACAGATGTCATT
>JARBWK010000012.1:71884078-72062398 GCA_030556195.1 Anolis apletophallus | reverse complement strand
GGAACTCCAAGTACCAAATTAAATTTACCAAAGCTTCTTGTACGCGGGTTCTAGGATGAGGGAGAACACACGACAACTGTGAAGTAGGTGAAAATCAAAAAAGAATTTATTTCTGGCACCAGCTGGTGGGCCTTTGCTGCAGAACACAGCTGCAAATCAGGGGCAAAGGAACCCCGTCACATCTCATACAAAGACATTTATACCCCAATGGAGTCATTTCAGTTAAGCCCACCTCTTCTTCATGGATAAAAACAATCATAATTGGCTGGTGATTACTGTTGCTTACATGACATTTCATTAGTCCAATAAACAGTGCATTTTCATTAGCATCACATCTTTGTCATACCTAAGAATGAGAACAATAGCCATCTATAAGTTATTTCTTTCACACAGTGCAGTTATCAATGCTGAGTCTCTCTGTTCCTGATTGAAACATTATTTCCAGGCTCCGTGCCAGCAGCGGAGAAGGACAGACTCTTTGCCATGCGCAGTGGTGTTTCCATTCGCATTACTTTCCCATAGCTCAAACTGTACTGCATTCACCCATCTAGCCTAAAATTATCTACAACTCGGGCACAGGGTGTATTAGAGAGCATTAAATCACAGTGTTAGTCTTTCATTGCAAGTGCCTGTCTGATTCTTGGCACCAAACCCCACTTTTCAGAGTTAACACGTATGTAGCATCACTCTCTGACTGTACTTTTTATGCTCGGAAAAGTACCAAACCTGCTTTAACATTGCCTGGGAAACTGCTTTTTTGTTGAGTATCATACCAACATTCTTATGACCCCCAAAGTCTGTTAAACTAGTACAACTTCACTATCAGAAAAAAAATAGTCCAAGTAGCAATATCAGCTTGAAATTTTTCTCACAGGAGTGAAATTTAGCTAAGGCAATGCAGGAAAGATTAATGTTTGTTATTCATCACTATCTGATACTTTAGAAACCAAGAATAAGCTCTTTTCTATCCAGTTTCGGAGATCATAAAGATTAGTTTACTGAAAGGTATAAATGAAGCAACACTACTTGTTTCATTTTTTTGCAGGTTAAAACATTTTACCAAGCTGAATAAAAGTATCTTCATTTCCAGTTACTGAAATACACTAGGACTATAATGCCCAGAATAGCATAACATTATTTTCACGATAGTTTGGCACTTCTGGCATCTTTGTGCTTGCATGAAAATCATCAAGTTAACATCCCTTAAAATATGGCATAATGAAGCTATTAATTACATACTATAATTCATAGAGAATTGCTTTTGGAAATCACAATAAACATAAAAAATAGCACTATAGAGTTGGCTTTTATATTCACTTCTACGGATTAAAAAGAAGAAGTTGAGAAACTGTTATTATTCCTGCCCTTGAATCTAAAAATACAAGCGGTTGGGTATGAAATTTTATTCTGGTGCTAACGATGCCCATCTGTAGTGATACAGTTTAAGAACTGTGTACAGTGACAAAAATATGTTGGCGTGCACTCTTTGAAATCAGTTGGTACTTGGTTTAGAAAAAGTACAATTCTATGCATGTTTGACCCAGAATTCAATGAAACTAAATACGAAGTAGGTATACCTTGTAACCTTAACTGGGCTAGAAATGTTTTAGAAACCTTGACCTATCAAGTTTTGAAAATATGGTAGAATTAAGAACATGGCATTAAATTACATACACAATAAACAATACTAAACAATTTGACATAGAAAAACAGTCCAAAATAATATTTTGTTCAGATTATATAAAAGAAATCAAAGAGCTGAAATGTTTTGAAGACAAAACTATTATGACATCAGTTACCGCTCACACACACATACACACACATATATAATGGTTGTGCAAAATGTCATTTGCAACTCATTTGTCATATCTATCTCATAAGATTTGTACATACAAAATAAGAACATAAGAACATAAGAAGAGCCATGCTGAATCGGACCTCAGCCCATCTAGTCCAGCATTCTGTATCACACAGTGGCCCACCAGTTGTACACGGGGATCTCGAGCAGAAGGGAGGGCAAAACCTGACCTGCTCCCGACCCCCCACAACCAGTACCCGGGAAATCCTGCCTTCCTCAACCAACTCCGAGGTGGCACTTGAATGTCCTTTTCAGTAACTACCGATACACTTGGTATCCATGAATCTGTCTAATCCTGCCTTGAAGTTGTCCAGGCTGACAGCTGTCACAACCTCTTCTGGAAGTGAGTTCCATAACCCAATGACCCTCTGGGTGAAGAAATATTTCCCTTTGTTAGTCCTAATTTTCCTACCTAGGTGCTTCAGGGAGTGCCCTCTAGTCCTAGTGTTTTGTGACAAAGAAAACAGTTTTTCTTCATTCACCTTTTCTATCCCATGCATGATTTTATACACTTCGATCAAGTCACCTCTTAAACGCCGTCTTTCAAGGCTGAAAAGACCAAGGCGTTGCAACCTGATTTCATAAGGGAGCTGCTCCATCCCTTGGATCATACTTGTTGCCCTTTTCTGTACCTTTTCCAGTTCCGTTATATCCTTCTTAAGGTGCGGAGACCAGAATTGTACACAGTACTCCAAATGTGGCCTTACCATCGATTTGTAGAGAGGTAATACAACATTTGCTGACCTATTTTCGATTCCCTTTCTGATCATGCCTAGCATAGAATTAGCTTTTTTCACTGCTGCTGCACACTGGGTTGACATCTTCATTGAGCTGTCCACCAAGACCCCAAGATCCCTTTCCTGGTTTGTCTCAGAAAGCTTTGACCCCATCAATTTGTAGGTGTAGTTGGGGTTCTTTGCCCCGATGTGCATGACTTTACACTTGTTTAGGTTAAAATGCATTTGCCACTTTGTCTCCCATTCACTCAATTTCGAGAGATCTTTCTGGAGCTCTTTACAATCAGTTTCATTTTTAACTACCCTGAACAATTTAGTTTCGTCTGCAAACTTTACTACCTCAGAATTCACTCCTACATCCAGATCATTAATGAATAAATTAAAAAGTAACGGACCCAAAACTGAACCTTGGGGTACGCCACTTCTCACCTCTTTCCACCCAGAGAAATGTCCGTTTATTACCACCCTTTGTTTCCTACAGTTTAGCCAGGTTCCAATCCAGGACAAGACCTGTCCCCTGATTCCATGGCTGAAGAGCTTATTTAGGAGCCTTTGGTGAGGGACTTTGTCAAAAGCCTTTTGAAAGTCAAGGTAAACAATATCAATTGGGTCCCCTTTATCTATGTGTTTATTTACACCCTCAAAGAATTCTAACAAGTTAGTAAGACATGATTTGCCTTTGCAGAAACCATGTTGATTTTCCTTCAGCAATGCCTGTTCTTCTATGTGCTTAGTAATTTTTTCTTTAATAATGGTTTCCATCACTTTGCCTGGAACTGAGGTTAGACTAACTGGCCTATAATTTCCTGGATCCTTTCTTGAAGATCGGAGTTACATTTGCCTCCTCCAGTCCTCGGGTACAGTGCCTGATCTTAGAGAAAGGTTATATATTTTGGCTAGAATTTCAGCAATTTCACACTTGAGTTCCTTAAGAACTCTGGGGTGGATGCCATCTGGCCCTGGTGACTTGTTGACATTTAGTTTAGTAAGGCATGTGAGAACATCTTCCTTGTTTATCTCTATCTGGTTTAATTCATTTAATTCCCTCCCTGAAAAAACTGACTCAGCTGCAGGCATATGTTGTCTGTCCTCCTGTGTGAAAACGGAGGCAAAGAAGTCATTTAGCCGCTCAGCAATCTCCTTGTCTTCGCTGATTTTCCCTTTCTGACCATTGTCGTCGAGTGGCCCAACTGCTTTTCTAGTTGGGTTCCTGCTTCTGATGTACTTAAAGAAGTTTTTGTTGTTTTTTTTAATATTCTTTGCTATGTGTGCCTCAAAATCTCTCTTGGCTTTCCTGACTGTTGCTTTGCATTTAGTTTGCCAGAGCTTGTGTTCCTTTCTGTTCTCCTCGGTAGGAAGAGCCTTCCATTTCTTAAATGAGTTTTTCTTCTTTCCAATCACATCTTTTACTTCATTTGTAAGCCATACTGGTGTCCTTTTGGACTTTCCATGCCTCTTTCTTTTTATTGGAATGCATTTTAGTTCGGCCTGTTTTAAGGTATTTTTAAACAGTTTCCAAGCATAGATAAATGATATTTAGAAATGTGAGGGGTGCCCATTCCAAAAACTTAAGATTCAAAACACTGACCTATGACTTTTGGATGAGTTCTGTAAGTTTTGTAAGTGACACCAGGTCACCATCACAATTTCTCTCTTCCAACCCCCCCCCCCTGAGTTTAGTTCCCTGGTTCAAGAGGGTGAAACGCCAAGTATGGAGGATGAAATTTACGCACAAATGGCTGAGTCAACAGAAAGGATAGAAAGTAGTCAAGAGGTAGGACATGGTAGGCCTTCTACAAATTCTCATAAACAGCCAAAGTTGAAAGGGCATCAGAGCAATAAATATAAATGTCTGTACGCAAACGCTAGAAGCCTTCGAACAAAAATAGGGGAGTTGGAATGTTTGGCAAAAGAAAAAAATATTGATATTATTGGCATAACAGAAACCTGGTGGACAGAGGAAAACAAATGGGACACAAAAATTCCAGGTTATAAACTGTACAGGAAAGACAGGAGAGGGGAAAACGGTGGCGGTGTGGCCTTGTACATAAATGAAGAGCTAGAATCTCATGAATTAGAATTTCAAGAAAATTCAAACTCACCTACAGAAACATTGTAGTTAAAAGTCCCAGGACAAAAACTAATCTAGCATTAGGGATCTGCTATCGCCCTCCCAACCAAACTCCAGAGGCAGACTGCTATCTGGAAAATGAAATTAAACAGGCCTCAAAAAGCAATAAATTAGTCATAATGGGGGACTTCAACTATCCCCGAATACATTGGCTAAATTCTTGTTCTACGCATGAAAGAGAGACAAGGTTCCTTGACATGCTAGCTGATTATTCCCTTGAGCAGACGGTCATGGAACCAACCAGGGAAAGGGATCCTGGACTTGGTGCTAACTAATGAACAAGATCTCGTTCAAGATGTCCTTGTAACTAAGCCCATAGGTACCAGTGACCACAACACAATAACCTTCAACTTAAGTTTGGATAGCAAACTGTCAGTGAAAACTAACACAGAGACCTTAAATTTTCACAAAGGGAATTTCACCAAAATGAGAAAAATAGTAAAGAACAAACTAAAAGGAACAGTAAAAAAATCAACTCCCTCCAAAATGCTTGGAAACTGTTTAAAAATACTTTAAAACAAGCCGAACTAAAATGCATTCCTAAAATAAGAAAGAGGCCGAGAAAGTCCAAGAGGACATCGGTATGGCTTACAAATGAAGTAAAAGATGTGATTGGAAAGAAGAAAAACTCATTTAAGAAATGGAAGGCTCTTCCTACTGAGGAGAACAGAAAGGAACACAAGCTCTGGCAAACTAAATGCAAAGCAACTGTCAGGAAAGCCAAGAGAGATTTTGAGGCACATATAGCAAATAATATTTTTTAAAAATAGCAAAAACTTCTTTAAGTACATCAGAAGCAGAAACCCAACTAGAAAAGCAGTTGGGCCACTTGACGAAAATGGTAAGAAAGGGACAATAAGTGAAGACAAGGAGATTGCTGAGCGGCTAAATGACTTCTTTGCCTCCGTTTTCACACAGGAGGACAGACAACATATGCCTGCAGCTGAGTCAGTTTTTTCAAGGAGGGAATTAAATGAATTAAACCAGATAGAGATAAACAAGGAAGATGTTCTCACATGCCTTACTAAACTAAATGTCAACAAATCACCAGGGCCAGATGGCATCCACCCCAGATTTCTTAAGGAACTCAAGTGTGAAATTGCTGAAATTCTAGCCAAAATATATAACCTTTCTCTAAGATCAGGCACTGTACCCGAGGACTGGAGGGAGGCAAATGTAACTCCGATCTTCAAGAAAGGATCCAGGGGTGATCCAGGAAATTATAGGCCAGTTAGTCTAACCTCAGTTCCAGGCAAAGTGATGGAAACCATTATTAAAGAAAAATTACTAAGCACATAGAAGAACAGGCATTGCTGAAGGAAAATCAACATGGTTTCTGCAAAGGCAAATCATGTCTTACTAACTTGTTAGAATTCTTTGAGGGTGTAAATAAACACATAGATAAAGGGGACCCAGTCGATATTGTTTACCTTGACTTTCAAAAGGCTTTTGACAAAGTCCCTCACCAAAGGCTCCTAAATAAGCTCTTCAGCCATGGAATCAGGGGACAGGTCTTGTCCTGGATTGGAACCTGGCTAAACTGTAGGAAACAAAGGGTGGTAATAGATGGACACTTCTCTGGATGGAAAGAGGTGAGAAGTGGCGTACCCCAAGGTTCAGTTTTAGGACCGTTACTTTTTAATTTATTCATAAATGATCTGGATGTAGAAGTAAATTGTGAGGTAGCAAAGTTTGCAGATGACACTAAACTGTTCAGGGTAGTTAAAAATGAAACTGACTGTAAAGAGCTCCAGAAAGATCTCTCGAAATTGAGTGAATGGGCAACAAAGTGGCAAATGCATTTTAACCTGAACAAGTGTAAAGTCATGCACATCAGGGCAAAGAACCCCAAATACACTTATCAACTGATGGGATCAAAGCTTTCTGAGACAAACCAGGAAAGGGATCTTGGGGTTTTGGTGGACAGCTCAATGAAGATGTCAACCCAGTGCGCTGGAGCAGTGAAAAAAGCAAATTCTATGCTTGGCATGATCAGGAAGGGAATCGAAAATAGGTCGGCAAATGTTGTATTGCCTCTCTACAAATCTATGGTGAGGCCACATCTGGAGTACTGTGTACAATTCTGGTCACCGCACCTCAAGAAGGATATAACGGAACTGGAATAGGTACAAAGAAGGGCAACAAAAATGATCCAAGGGATGGAGCAGCTCCCTTATGAAATCAGGTTGCAACGCCTTGGTCTTTTCAGCCTTGAAAGACGGCATTTAAGAGGTGACTTGATCGAAGTGTATAAAATCATGCATGGGATAGAAAAGGTGAATAAAGAAAAAATATTTTCTCTGTCACACAACACTAGGACTAGGGGGCACTCCCTAAAGCTCCAAGGTAGGAAAGTTAGGACTAACAAAGGGAAATATTTCTTCACCCAGAGGGTCATTGGGTTATGGAACTCACTTCCAGAGGAGGTTGTGACAGCTGTCAGCCTGGACACCTTCAAGGCAGGATTAGACAGGTTCAATTGATACCAAGGGAATCAGTAGTTACTGAAATGGACATCCAAGTGCCACCTCTGTGTTGATTGAGGCAGGCAGGATTTTCCCCTAAAAGGCCCTGAGGAGTATGGCAAGGCCTGGAATCAAAGGAGAAGTCCTACTCTTTCTCCAAAGGGAGCAGCTAGTGGGTCCTTTGGCAGGATGCCTAGCTGGATGGCCAGGCAGGTAAAAGCCCCTCCAGCACATGGCCAGGTCAGAGAGAGACAGGCAGACACCATCACAACGAGGCTTTAATGGGGGCAAACCCAGTATTCTGAAGTTAGTTGAATTTTGGGAAATGTAGTTTAGGTTGAGGACTTTTGAATTCTCTGCCAGAATTCCCCAGAATTCTGCTTACCACCTTGTTCAGTGGTTCTCTACCAGTTGGTCCCCATGTGTTTTGGCCTTCAATTCCCAGATATCTTAACAGCTGGTAAACTGGCTGGGATCTCTGGGGACCCACAGGTTGAGAACCACTGTTCTAAAGGGATTTCCAGATAACGGGATAGTTGGGTGTTGAGTCAACCCTGTGAGGTAGGTAAAGTTGAGAGATAGTAACTCCAAAGTTTCCCTAGTAAATTTCCTATTATTATTATTATTTTACTGACACAAAACCATAGTATGTCACAACAAAGGAAATCTATATGCTGGATTTCATATTTTAAAAAAACACAAGTCGAACCCTTCCCAAGCATCTAGGACAGTGTGATGTATTTTTGAATGATGTGCGCAGATCCAAGTAAAGTGGCCTTTTGCAGTTGATAGTGATTTTGTCAATGTTTAATTTTCCAAATGCCAGCTGAGATCTTTTGGCATGGCACCCAGTGTGCCAAGTTGGACCACCTATACAGGTTTATGCCAGAGCCTTTGCAGTTCGATTTTGAGGTCTTGATAATGGCTGAGCTTTTCCTGTTGTTTTTCCTCAATGCGACTGTCACCCGGTATGGCGACATCAATAATCGGACTTTTTTTCTTTTCCACAATCGTGATGTCTGGTGTATTGTATTCCAAAACTTTGTCAGTCTGGATTTGAAAGTCCCACAGTATTTCAGTATGTTTATTTTCCACAACCTTTGCGGGTTTATGATCCCACCAATTCTTTATTGCTGGCAGGGTGGTACTTGTGACATAAGCTCCGTGAATCATTTGAGCCACAGAGTTGTGTCTTTGTTTGTAGTCCATCTGTGCGGTTTTCTTGCAACAGCTGAGGATAAGGTTTATAGTTTTATCAGCTTGCTTGCACAGTCAGCATTTTGGGTGATCAGCTGATTTTTCGATCCTGGCCTTAATTGCATTGGTTCTGATGGCTTTCCCCTGGGCTGCAAGAATCAGACTTTCTGACTCCTCCTTCAGGGTTCCATTTTTGAGCCATAGCCAGGTCTTCTCCTTGTCAACTTTTCCTTCAATTTTGTCAAGGAACTGCCCATGTAATGCTTTGTTGTGCCAGCTGTCAGCTCTAGTTTGGAGTGCAGTTTTCTTGTACTGATTCTTTGTCTGCTGTGCTTTGAGAAGTTTCTGATTACTGACTTCAATTAAAGCAGATTCTTGGCTTTCCTTGACATATTCTGCCAGGGAGCTTTTTTCTTTTTCAACTGCTTGTTTGACTTGTAAGAGTCCTCTGCCAGCAAACCTTCTAGGCAGATAGAGCCGGTCCACATCACTGTGAGGATGCAGTGAATTATGAATGGTCATGACTTTTCTTGTTTTTCTGTCTTAATTGTCCAGGTCTGCCTGCATCCAGTTTATGATGCCAGCAGTGTATCTTATGACAGGTATGGGCCAGGTGTTTATGGCCTTGATGGTATTGCCTCCATTGAGCTTGCTTTTGAGAATTTTTCTGACCCTTTGAATGTATTCTTTGCTGACCACAGTTTTCACATGTTCATGTCTGATGTCCAGCTGGCCTTTATGCATACTGGACCAGATTTATGTCCTCTGATCCGTGCTCTGACAATGTACCTGGTTTTAAATGTGGCTGGTGTCACATTTAGCAACATCATGTATTTTCTTTTGCTGTGATCCAGCCTGCTGGGAGGAGCGGCATATAATAAATAAATAAATAAAATAAATGCCCAGCTCACCTCTGGCTGGTGTCAATGATTTTTTATGCCCTCACTTTCAATGATTTTTCCTTCTTCAGTGCCACTGTCCAACATTTGTCCAAACCAAACTCCATACTGATATCAGTGCTAAAGATTCGGACAGTGTTAGTTAGAGACTTGATTTCAGTTTCAGTTTTCCCATACAGCTTCAGGTCGTCCATGTACAGCAGATGTGAGATTTCTTAGATGTTTGTTAACCGAGGTTTGTTTCTTGTAAGATTGATGACAGAGGGATCGTGGCAATGATGAAAAGCAGTGGGGACAAGTCTCCCTGGAAAATTCCTCTCCTGATGTTGACAAGATTATTATTATTATTTCAAAGGCTAGATAGGAATCTGTTGGGGGTGCTAGGACTGTGTTTGCTTTTTATGCCTAGCAGAAGGGGGTTGGGCTAGATGGCCCCTGAGATCTTCCAATGAAATAGTACTGTGAAAAGTCTTCTCAGGGCAGCTATTAATAACCAGTAACATGTTCAGTAGCATTAGAATACTTAGAAAGATATATAAAAAGCAATTGATAAAATTGGAGCACATTTGTGTTAAGGTGTTTCTGTGTGAGTATTGCTGTGTGAGTATTGCTTGTGATTTCTTCATTCAGTCCTCAGCTAAGCTTCATTACCATTCTTTTGGTTTCAACATTTATCTCAGGTTGGCCTTTTTATGAGTTTACCCCCTTCTTTTTCTATTTTGATGGGGAGTTCTGAAAAACATGAGTGCCTGCACACTTTTTAAAAACCTTTTTACTCAAAAATAGCTACATTTGTTTATTTGATGTTCACTTTCTTGCTATTGTTTTTAAGGTTGCTTTTCTCAACAGCACATTTTTTAAAAGATCTCTCTGTCTCTCTGTAGACCAGCAGCACTTCCCAGAATGCCTTGGAGGAAGAATATGACCTAAGGAGTCCCTTGGGTATTCCTAAAAGTCCTGCCAAGCCATTTCTGTCCTGCCAGAAGTGGGCATGAGGCTTTTTTTTCAAACATTAAACAAAAAATCCTCATAAAGTTAAGTAAGGTAAGTGTCAAACCCCTAACTGATTGAAAGGGTCACTAAAGTTCTCCTGCTCACCCTAAAATGAGCAAAGCAAAAATCAGGCATACATACTTGCATTTTTGTGAGAGTGAATAGTAGGCATGAGAAAAAAGTTATGAAAATTAAAAGAATCGGAAGGGATTTGTAAGAAATGCTACTTTTGAGTATTTCCGCATCTGGAACGCCAACCAGGAAGTGGACTTTCTTTATGGAACCGGGGCCAGGATTTTCTTAAGTATCGTTATTAGGTCGTAAGGGGGCACCCTCCTTCTCTCTCACCACCCTCCCGCCTCCCTTGCCAATAAGTATTATGGCAAGGCAAGCCCTAAACTCGCTCTTTCTTTCGGCTGGAAGCCTGGAAAAATGTAAACAGAGATGTTTACTCAGAAGTAAATCTGCAAAGGAAGTAAACAGAGAGGTTTACTCATGAGTACATCCGCAAAGGAGGGCACTTTGGATGAAGTGCCCTCCTTTGTGGATTTACTCTTGAGTAAACCTCTCTGTTACATTTTCCAGGCTTCCCTGCCTCTCCTGCCTGCCAGGATCTAAAGCATCAAAGAGTATTGGGGTAGTTGCACACAACACGTGAGAAACCAACCTAATGTATAATAGAATGAATGCTAACTTATAGAGTAAGTGCCTAATATTATAAGTAATCCAACTGGTCATATACCTACATTCCATGCACATGCAATAATACAGCAGTAATAACAATGGGTATAAGAGGTAAAATTCAAACCGAAGTATTCTGACTGTGGTCCCTCCTCAAGCGGTGCAAACTGCAAACGGCTCTTCTCTATGAGCCCGGGAGGCAGCCTCTCCCGGGAAAAGCCCGGGCACAGCGTTTGCTGCCTGGGTGCACATACATATTCTTTGGGGGAGGATTTGCTGCAGAATCCCGGGCTCATAGAGGAGAGCCCGTTTGCACCACTGAGGAGGGACCAGAGTCAGAATACTTCGGTTTGAATTTTACCTCTTCTTATACCCATTGTTATTACTGCTGTATTATTGCATGTGCATGGAATGTAGGTATATGACCAGTTGGATTACTTATAATATTTAGGCACTTACTCTATAAGTTAGCATTCATTCTATTATACATTAGGTTGGTTTCTCACAGGATCTAAAGCATGCCAAGCCTTGATGCGCTTTAGATCCTGGCAGGGGAGGAGGAGTGGACGGGCCCTCCCTGCCCCTTCTGCCTGCCAGGATCTAAAGCCTCGAAGAGGCTTCATGACGGCCAACTTCAGCCCTCCAGGTGTTTTGGACTTCAACTCCCACCATTCCTCACAGCCTCAGGCCTCTTCCTTTTCCTCTCAGCCTGGGCAAACTTGGGCCCCTCGCTTCCTCAGGATCGGGGTGAGAGAGAGGCAGCGAGGGGGGGCCTCCTCCTCCTTTTTTTCTGCTTCCAAGAATAGAATACCCCCCTCCCTCCTTCCCTCCCTCCTTCCTATTTGGAGAGTCCCATCTAGAATTCAGTGTGATTTATCCCAGTTTTGGCCTACAACTCCCAGAAATCCCAGCCAATTTACCAGCTGTTAGGATTTCTGGGAGTTGTAGGCCAAAACCATCTGGAATGCGCATGCGCTGGCATACGAACTACTAACGAATTTCATTAGTAATTACGTTACATTTTAGAATTTTTTTGTAAGTCTTTCTATTACTAATAAAAAAATCCCCCCCCCCCCATTAGATTTTTGATTCCCTATTTTTGGGTTCTAAACCATGCCTAGTGAATAGGCCTATGAAAGGAATCTTTCAGCCAACGTTTACCTACCACAGATATATAATTCCAAACAATCAGTGATTTCTTTTTTAAAAAAAAAAGAATTCCAAAAGGCTTCTTATGTCAGTTGTAGTTGTTGCTCTCTGATAACCTTTTCAAATATCATTTCTAATTTTTCCATTAAAAAAGTTTTAAAGCTGCTATTTGACTTAGCCATATTTAAAAGAATG
Source organism: Anolis apletophallus (assembly GCA_030556195.1). Taxonomy (NCBI): domain Eukaryota; kingdom Metazoa; phylum Chordata; class Lepidosauria; order Squamata; family Anolidae; genus Anolis; species Anolis apletophallus. The sequence continues at coordinate 72,050,093 of JARBWK010000012.1, read as the reverse complement.
TTCAATAGGAGTGAAGTAGGGCTGATACATTAGAATTAGAATATATTCAGTTCTGGGGGATGTGATTAACTTCTTGCCAACTGGGCATGAAATTGACCCTGTATACAACTATTTCCCCAGGGTAATTAAAAAGATTTAGTTCCAATTTGCTCAGTGAGGGTAGAAACAGCAAGAACATCTAAACCCCAGTAAAAAAAATCTTCCTCATATCCAGTCCCAAATTGTTGCTCTTGGTGAACAAAATCCCATGATACTATTGAACGTATTGTGTGAAATACTATTCATGATACCTATCTCAAGGAATTCATGCAATTTTATGCTGCACTAAGGTTTAAAGTATGATGTAGTAGGACATAATTCTGCCCTCATCAATCTGCTTTTTCATATATAAAGCCCAAAAGAACTGTTATGGTAGAAATCTTGTTCGTTCTTTTACTGTGATCCTGTGACTTTTACCCTAAAAAATGTTCTTTTGAATTTAGTTATGGAGATCGCTTTCCCCAGTTCATATGTACATATTGCAAATAATATTATATTCTAGTAATGACTCTCTTTTTAAACAAGAATTGAGAAATTCATTGTATACAGAAGGTATTTTCTTAGAATAAATGGCTAGTTATAATTGTTTGTTACCATTCACTTTGACATACTATAGTCTAGTGCAGTGGTTCCCAGCCTCTTTTTTTTACCAGGGACCACTTGACCATGGACCATTTGAACAAGGACCATTTTGGCCAGGGACCACTCTCCAACATTAGTACCAAAAGGGTTATGAATCAGTTTTTGGTCAACTTTAGATTTGGTTTCATTATTTGGGGTGCTGATTCAGAAAATTGCATTGGATAGATCACATCAGCTCTAGTTTCTGATGCAGAACATATGTCATCCAGTGGTTGTCGTCTGCTCACCTATAGAAAAACATATTTAATAATTGGGCTTCTTATTTACATTTTCAGCTTGACTGAAATTTAGAAGAAAATTATAAATTTCTAAGAAAGCATCACAATTTTCTTTTTTTCTGATTTCAAACTGCGTTGCTACTGTTGTTATCTCTATAAATGCATTCACCTTATATGTATGTATATTTTTGTAAAACACTATGTTTTAACATTCATGAAATACATTTTACTTTGTCATATGACAGAGAAAGCATAAAGCTGAACACAATGCACTTGTTTTATACAAACCTATTACTTTTCATCTGTTTTTCATAGGTACTCATATACTGTATACATACATTTCTCATATATACACACTGCTCTGTGTATATATGGCCCAAATATATAAACAATAGAATACTATAGAAATATTATTTCTTCAAAAATATAATTTTGTTCTTCATAATAAGGCAAATATGAAAGTTATTGATATTAGACTATCTATGCCTGTGTGTATGTATTTTACATTGCCTGCTGACTTTGGCTGACCTCATGAATATCACTGGGTTTTTTAAAAACAATGAATACTCAGAAGAAGTTTTGCCAGTTCCTTAGGTCAGTTAAAACAGTAAAATGTTCTAGAAAGCAAATTAAATTAAGGAAGTGTTCATAATCTTTTCCAAAAGCAATTTTTTTTCAATTTGTGGATTTAGGCTTCATTCCTGAAATTATCCACAGATAATTACATTTAAAATACATCTTATCATATATCAAGTCATACCAGTATTCAAGTACTATTTATTTTTACTGAGTCGCTTAGAGTTCCTTAGCAACTATATATGGAAACAATTGGAATGGCCACTTAATTTTGGCAGTATTCAGATCAACTTACGATAAAGTACTGTCTGAAGGGCTCAATTTGAAGAATGTTCAGAAATTACAATGGGCTTTGAAACAGCCCATTATTGGAGCATGCTATACATTATTGGAGCATGCTATACAAAGCCTGATCCTCTGAATTGGCACCAGACAATCCTATTTTGCCTCCTATTATATTTCTGGACTAGATTTGGAGTTCTAGATTTAAAGTCCCAAATAGTCAAGGGCCAAATGTTTTAAGGACTTCTTTTCACATATGGGAGGGAATTGTTTTGCAAGAATGCTGCAATATTAATTTTTTTAAAAGATAGAAATTTGAATAATGTCATTCATTCATTCACACTCGTGTACTATCTTCCAATGTAAATACATTTCCATTTGTTTATGCATTTGCATACTCATTTGACCAGACTGATAAGATTGTATTTGAGATTTAAAAAAAGGTTGTATATATTTAAATAGATAAGAAATACAGTAGAGTCTTGCTTATCCAACATAAATGAGCCGGCAGAACGTTGGATAAGCGAAAATGTTGGATAATAAGGGATTGAGGAAAAGCATGTTAAACATCAAAATTACATTATGATTTTGCAAATTAAGCACCAAAACATCACGTTTTACAACAAATCAACAGAAAAAGCAGTTCACTAAATGGTAACATTGTGTAGTAATTACTGTTTAGAAATTAAGCACCAAAACTTCACAATGTATTGAAACAGCTGTGGATCTGGGCGGGAGGCAGACTGCATTGGATAATACAGAATGTTGTATGAGTGAAGGTTGGATAAGTGAGCCTCTACTGTATTTTGCGTCCCCATTTATGGGATGGATTATTTGTAGAAATATTTTTTTTTAAATGCAGCACATTTTTCTTTTAAACAGGCATGTAAAATATTTTCCTTCTTGTTTTCTGCAGCTACAGCCTTAGTGGTGGAAATTCACAGTTCACTATCAACCCTTCCACTGGGCAGATCATCACAAGTGCTTTGTTGGACAGAGAGACTAAGGAGAATTACACTTTAATCATTGTGGCCAGGGATGGTGGCTTCCCAAATGCTCTTTCCAGTTCTACAAGTGTTCTTGTCACTGTTGCTGATGTCAATGATAACCCCCCCAAATTTCAACATCATCCATATGTCACTCATATTCCCTCACCAACAAGTTCAGGTAAGCTGAAAGAGATTCCAGAATCTTGAGTGTTTCGGTTTGGCTAATTGTTCCAGTAAGCATAGGATGCATATACATTAGAGAATTACTGCAGTTTGACACCATTTTACCTGTCAGGGCCCATTGCTATGGAATGATGGGAGTTGCACGTTTACAAGATATTTAACCTTCTGTGCCAAATGTATGTGGCTCTTTAGTTTCATGGGAAACTAAGGTGTTTACAGATAGACACAGTAAATTACATTCAGAAGAAACTAAAAAGGATTCTTTGGTAGCTTATTTATAAAATAACAGAACTCTTCCATGCATTAATACAATCTCTCACAGAGACCATGGTAATATCCACTCATTTTAAGGAGTACATTTTGAGTACAATTGGTTTGGCTCTTCTACTCACCCAGTTTATTTGTGTTTATTAAATAACAGTGATGAAACATCTTTGAAAATTGAAAATATGGGCAAATGACAGCCAAGTTTTATGCATACATTTGTAACATTTGTCATTAGTTCACAAGATTGAACAAAAAGTACAAATGTAATAATCCTCATATTTCATATATCAATATGTAAGTACAGTTCTGTATATCAAATCCTAAGTATTACAGGTACAATACAATATTATTATTTAGCCAAATGAATAAAGTATAGTAAACTCTTTATAGGCTGAAAATAAAATCAATGCTTTTAATCTAATTTTTACATTTGCAGTATAAAATGCTCAGGACTGAACTAAATATTAAATCATGTTATATTACAAATGTCTTTCCATCCTAATACTGTCTGTTAATGTACACATGTAACAATAAATAATATTGTATTTATACTCCGCCACCATCTCCCACAGCGACTCAGGGCGGCTTACAAAATAGTACACAAAGATACCATACATAAAATACTTAATACATAGAATAAAATACAATAACATGAAAACAATAATAACATTACATAAACCAGGTATGTGAATTAGAAAAAAAACAACCTCTATTAAAATAGAATCAGTTAAAAGATCTGTGTCATCAATATAGCAGTCCAGCTAAATGCACATAGGATATAGATATAAAGTGGTAAGTAATTGGCAATGAGTTGTGGTCGCTGTCTAAAACTTATCAAATGCCTGCTAACAAAAAATATATATTGCTATGTTAGAATAACTGTTTAGCTTGTCATTTATTAAACTTTACTCTTATAAAAATGCAAAAATATATAAAACACTATGTCTGCAGGTGATCATAATATCTATGCAGGGACTACTAGCATTCATTTTCACAAAATTTGATAGTCTTCTTTTTGTTTTCCATTGCAGGTACATTTGTTTTTGCGGTGACAGTAACCGATGCTGATGCTGGACCAAATGCTGAACTTCACTATTCCCTTTCGGGGAAAAATTCTGGAAAATTCCACATTGATCCATCACGAGGAGCGATTATGGCTGCTGAGCGACTGACTGGAACTTCTGAAATGACTTTTACAGTTAATGTGAAGGATGGAGGTGTGCACCCAAAGACAGATTCTACAACTGTGACTGTAAGATTTGTAGACAGAGCAGATTTTCCTCATGTTCAAGCTGAACGACACAGTTTCACCTTTCCTGAAAATCAAGCATCTAGCACTTTTGTCACTTCCATTTCTGGAGTGTCTTCCAGAGGCGATTCCTTATCTTACTATATCGCTAGTGGTAACCTTGGCAGCACTTTCCAGATTGATCAACTAACAGGCCACTTCTCCATCAGCCAACCTTTAGATTATGAAGCTATACAGAAATATGTTGTGTGGATTGAAGCAAGAGATATGGGCTTTCCTCCATTTTCTTCTTATGCAAAACTTGAAATAGCAGTGATAGATATAAATGATAATATGCCAGTATTTGAACAAGATCCCTTTATTGTTGAAGTGCTAGAGAATATTTCACCTTCTAAAATTATTACTGTAACTGCTACAGACAAAGACAGTGGCCCAAACGGGCAGTTAAATTATGAAATAACTAGTGGTAATGTTGACAACAGTTTCAGTATCCATCGTGCAAATGGTGAAATTAGAAGTGTGAGGCCTTTAGACAGAGAGAATGTGGCCCAATACACACTAACAATAAAAGCTTCAGACAGAGGAACCCCGTTCCAGAGTACAACTGTGCAGGTACTTATCAATGTACTTGATGAAAATGACAACGCACCCAAATTTTCTCAAATATTCAGTGCTCTTGTACCAGAAAATGCACCCTTGGGTTACACTGTTACACGAGTCACAACATCAGATGAAGATATTGGAGTAAATGCTGTCAGCAGGTATTCACTAAAGGAAACAAATACACCATTTGTCATAAATCCCAACACAGGAGATATAACAATTAGCAGACTTCTAAACCGGGAAGATGCAGATCGCTACAGAATCAGAGTTTCAGCACATGATTCTGGATGGACTGTGAGCACAGACGTGACCATATTTGTGACAGATATCAATGACAATTCTCCACGGTTTACAAAACCATCTTATTACTTGGATTGTCCTGAACTTAATGAAATTGGATCTAAGGTAACCCAGATATCTGCAACAGATCCAGATGAAGGATCTAATGGACAAGTTTTCTATTTCATCAAATCCCAATCAGAATTTTTCAGAATTAATGCATCTACTGGGGAGATCTTCAATAAACAACCTTTAAAATTCCAAAATTCTAGTGGCTCTGGCAATGCCAATCTTAATAGGCACAGTTTCATAGTTACCTCCTCTGACCGAGGCAGTCCTCCTTTGTTGAGTGAGACAACAGTCACAATTAATATTGTTGATAGTAATGACAACCCACCTCATTTTCTCGCAAGTCAATATTTTACACCTGCCACTAAAAATGTAGCTGTTGGGACAAAACTAATTAAAGTTACTGCCGTTGATGCTAAAGACTTTGGTTTAAATTCAGAAGTGGAATATCTTTTTTTAAATAATAACCTAGAGGGTAAATTTAATCTGGATCATAACACAGGCTGGATTTCAGTAGGATCCTCGCTAATGAATGATATGAATAAAAACTTTCTAATAAAAGTAAAAGCTAAGGACAAAGGTAATCCCCCTCTCTCATCAGAAGTGACTGTGCAAATAGTAGTCACAGAAGAGAATTATCATACTCCAGAATTTTCTCAAGGCCATGTGAGTATTACTGTTCCCGAGAGTCATGCTGTTGGAGTTATTCTCAGGACTGTATCAGCAAGGGACAAAGATGCTGCTATGAATGGACTAGTCAAATACAATATTTCCTCAGGAAATGAAGATGGGAATTTTGCAATTAATGCATCTACTGGAGCATTAAGTCTTGCTAAGCCTCTTGATTATGAAGTATGCCAGAAGCATGAGATGACTGTTAGTGCTATAGATGGTGGATGGGTTGCTAGAACAGGGTACTGTAGCATAACAGTGGATGTTATTGATGTGAATGATAATTCGCCAGCTTTTAGTCCAGAGGACTACTTTCCAAGTGTTTTAGAAAATGCTCCTAGTGGAACGACTGTTATCCATCTCAGTGCAACGGATGCTGATTCAGGAACTAACGCTGTGATTGCATATGCAGTTCAGTCTTCAGATAGTGACCTCTTTGTTATTGATCCTAATACTGGAATCATTACTACTCAAGGCTTTTTGGATTATGAAACAAAACAGAGCTATCACTTAACCATAAAGGCCTTTAATGTGCCTGATGAGGAGAGGTGCAGCTTTGCTAATGTTAATATCCACCTAAAAGGTACAAATGAGTATGTGCCACGATTTGTTTCTAAGCTATACTATTTTGAGGTTTCTGAAGCAGCTTCTAAAGGCACTATAGTGGGAGAAGTATTTGCAAGTGACCGTGATACAGGAACTGATGGGGAGGTCCACTATATAATATTTGGCAACAGCAGAAAAAAGGGTTTCCAGATTGATGGCAGTAGTGGACAGATTTATGTCACGGGTCTACTTGACAGGGAAAAGGAAGAAAGAATCTCACTCAAGGTGCTTGCAAAAAATGCAGGAAGCATTCGTGGTGCTGATATAGATGAAGTAGCTGTAAATATCACAGTACTGGATGCAAATGATCCACCTGTTTTCAACTTGGAAGTCTACAATGTTCAAATCAGTGAAGGTGTTCCTGTAGGGACCCATGTCACATTTGTCAGTGCCTTTGACTCGGACTCTCTCCCTAGCTGGAACAGATTCTCTTATTTTATTGGTAATGGTAACCACAATGGTGCCTTCTCTATTAATCCACAAACAGGACAAGTTACAGTAACTGCAGAGCTGGATCGGGAAACTTTACCAGTATACAACCTATGTGTTTTAGCAATAGATTCAGGAGCCCCCTCGGCTACAGGAAGTGCCTCTTTATTGATCACTCTGGAAGATATAAATGACAATGGGCCCATCCTTTCCACCACTGAAGGTGAAATAATGGAAAATAACAGAGCAGGAACACTTGTTATGACACTTCAATCATCTGATCCTGACCTTCCGCCAAATCAAGGCCCCTTTTCATATCATTTGCTTAGTACTGGCACTGCAACTAGTTATTTTAGTCTCAATACTGCTGGAGTTTTAAGCACAACTAGAGAGATTGACAGAGAACAAATCTGTGATTTCTATTTGTCAGTGATTACAAGAGATTCAGGTATACCACAAATGTCTTCCACAGGAACTGTACACATAAAGGTAATAGACCAAAATGATAACCCATCCCAGCCTAGAACAGTAGAGGTCTTTGTTCATTATTATGGGAATCTGTTCCCTGGAGGAACATTAGGCAGTGTAAAACCTCAGGATCCAGATGTTTTAGACAGCTTTCAATGCTCTCTTACATCAGGAGTTACAACCCTGTTCAATATTCCATCGGGAACTTGCAATTTGAATTCCTTGGCAAGGTCTACAGATGGGACATTTGATTTGACAGTCCTGAGTGATGATGGGTTACACAACGCAGTCACCAGCAGTGTTCGAGTTTTCTTTTCAGGATTCAGTAATGCCACCATTGACAACAGTATACTTCTTCGTCTTAGTGTACAATCGTTGAGAGAATTTTTGGCCAACCATTACCTTCATTTTCTGCGAATTATCAATTCACAGTTGACTGGATTAGGGACTGCTGTGCAACTCTATGGAATTTATGAGGAGAACAATCGAACTTTCATGATGGCAGCTGTGAAGCGGGGCAACTATAACTATGTGAATCCTGGTGGTGTGACTACCTTCTTTGAAAGTATCAAAGACATTCTCTTCCGTCAAAGTGGAGTGCGAATAGAGTCTGTGGATCATGACTCATGTTTACAAAATCCTTGTCAAAATGGAGGCAGCTGCTTGAGAAAACTAGGTGTGAGTCCTACATTACAGAGCCATGAGAGTGTCCCAGTGATCATCATGGCAAATGCACCTCTTCAGCCTTTTACATGCAAATGCATGCCAGGATATGATGGAACATTGTGTGAAACAGATGTAGATGAATGTCTCCCATCCCCTTGCCACAATGCTGGAACATGCCACAACCTGGTTGGAGGATTTTCTTGCAGTTGCCCCAACGGTTTTACTGGAATGGCATGTGAAAGAGACATCAATGAATGCCTGTCCAGCCCTTGTAAAAATGGTGCTCTTTGCCAGAACTTCCCAGGAAGCTTCAACTGTGTTTGCAAAACTGGTTATACAGGTAAGAATTTCCTTCTGCATACATCATTATTCTCAGAGCAAATCAGAGAGATTAAATTGTGGCATCTCTAGCCTCTTTTCTTGTTCTATTCTAAAAAAATACTAACTCTGATAATATAACTGAAATCAAAATTAAATTGTAGTTACATTAGTATTTTCTTTAATTTGTACAAGTCCCCTCCCAGTCTACAGTCTAGTTTTCATGAATAGTTTTTATTTATTTATTTAAAACTTTTGTACCCCGATCTTCTCACCTCCATTGAGGGACTCAGACTGGCTTGCAGCAAAAAATCAATACTACAATAAAATTTAAAACATCTAACAACAATACATGATTAAAATACATAGGAATAAAATACATAAAAGCCAAATTGCCGACTAAACACAAGTTCAACTCTGTCTATAACTGTGGTCATTCATTTGGTCTATAACCAATTTCAGCCTTCTGGGAATGCTTCGTTCCAAAGCCAGGTCTTTACTAGCCTCCTGAAGAACAAGAGGCAGGGGGCAGATCTAACCTTGTTTGGGAGAGAGTTTCATACCTGAGGGGCCACCATGGAAAAGGCCCTGTCTCTCGTCCCCACCAGACGCGTTTGCTATGATGGCAAGACCAAGAGCAGGGACTCCCCAGAAGATCTTAGATGAACCTAGATGGTTTATAGGGGAGAATCCGTTCAGATAGGTAAAGTAGTTGATAGGATGTCCCGTTTCCGGCTAGCAAGACAGAGAGAATAATTTTATCAATGCTGTGCATTATATATGCAGGATTTCTATAGGTTCACTGTACTAGTGGTTATACTTTATCCAATGTAACAGTTACTTGTTTATTTATTTTTATCCCACTTTTCTCACAATATTTGGACTCAAGGTGATAAGAGTAGACATACAAAATCTGCTGCATTTAAACAGCCTCTTTCTAAAATTCCTGAATTCATTCATGACTTCAGTGCCAGCATCATTTTTCTTCCAGCTGCACCAGTATAGATTCCACTGATATACTATGAAAATGCATTAAAATGAGCTCCTACCTACAGTTACAGACAATTTTACAACATGGTCTCCTGCTGTGGGAAGTAGGTCTTAAATCCAGTTTTTAGTCCCAATTAGAGTAGACCCATTGAACCAGTGGAATGTACAAAAGTATTAAGCTACCAAATCCTCATTGATTCAGTGGTACTGCTGTTATTGGGACAAACATTTAGATTTAGACTTCAACCTTAAAATTACAAGTATTCTTATGTTTTATGGAAGCTACCTGAGAGTTTGACCTGACAATGAGCCAAAAAATAAATAAACATTAAATCTTGAAACATTCAAGCTTATTAATATATGACAGAGAAGTTAGTGTAAAAATAAAAAATGTACTAATCTCAACACAAAAGATGCCTGAGAGCTCCCCCAAAGAAACACTTAAGCGTGGTCAGCATCAGCTACAAATAAAGACTGCATACGGCAACTGACACATGTTCTCTGCAAAAGCTTGACATAAAAGATTTTGATGGGATCTTTCTGTGTATACTTAGTCAGCGCAGTCTGCTGAGCCTCAGGTCACAAGTAATTACCCATAATTGAATGGCTGCTCTAATTAACCTAATGATCTGAGATTATGTTTCACATTGAATTGGCACATCAAATTGTTTGACGAGCAGCAGAGGCGAACAATTCCCTGGCACAGTTGCAGTAACCCTTTAAGCCATTAGCATCAGAGGGCAAATGGCCATGTGCTCAGTGGCTCACTAGGACACCTCAGCAGACCACTCATTTTAGCTATATCACACAATACAGTCACATCAGTCCTGTAGTTTATAATTGTGGTTAATGAAACTACAGTGATTTAAGGAGATTAATGTCAAATATGATGTCTACCATTTGTCAGTTTTTCACATTGTACCACATTAATTTTCTTTTCTCCCCTGAAAGCAGAAATATTTCATTGAAGATATACAAATAATGGTGTCTGTAATATCAGTGCATCCAGTGAGGGGAGCAGTTGTGCTTTTATCCCATATAAAATGCAGCATAGTAGATGACACAAAACATTCATGATACAAATATATGTTTACACCAAAGTGAGTTCACATAGGGGAAACATGTGACTGGTAATGCTGCTCTCAGTTTGATTTAATTAGAATATATGTGGTGTTAACATGGTCACTATGAACAGGGAAATGTGAGTTGAAGCACAATCTTTCAACTGTGTAGATAATACTTACATCTCCAATATTACCCTGTTATATTGGGGGAAACAATGGAAGCAGAAATGTGTAGAAAAACATTTTCTACACATTTCTACTGTTTTAGTGTTTATTCACACTAGTGAGACGGGATATATGTCTGTGGATGGGGAAAGGAGAATTAATTCCAAGCCACTCCAACAAACAATGCAGATGAAAAATCTGCAGAAAAATTCTGTTCTGTGAGTGACTGTGAGTTTTCTGGGCTGGCTGTATGGCCATATTCCAGAAGCATTCTCTCCTGACCTTTTGCCCACATCTATGGCAAGCATCCTCAGAGATTGTGAGGTCTGATGCAAACTATGCCAATGAAGTTTATACAGGTCCTTCTCAAAAATTAGCATATAGTGTTAAAGTTCATTATTTTCCATAATGTAATGATAAAAATTAAACTTTCATATATTTTCGATTCATTGCACACCAACTGAAATATTTCAGGTCTTTTTTGGGTTTAATACCGATGATTTTGGCATACATATCTCAAAAAATTAGCATATTCCATCCGACCAAATATGCTAATTTTTGAGACAGTATTTTTGGGTTTTCAGGAGCTGTATGCCAAAATCATCAGTACAAAACAAAAAAAGACCTGAAATATTTCAGTTTGTGTGCAATATATGAAAGTTTAATTTGTATCATTACATTATGGAAAACAATGAACTTTAGCAGTATATGCTAATTTTTTGAGAAGGACCTGTATACTGTGGAATGTCTAGGGTGGGAGAAAGAAATCTTGTCTGCTCGAGGCAAGTGTGAATATTACAATTGGCTTCCTTGATTAGCATTTTATGGCCTTGCAGCTTCAAAGCCTCACTGTTTGCTGCCTAGGGGATCCTTTGTTGGGAGATGTTAGCTGGCCCTTATTGATTCTTGTCTGTAAGTCCCCTGTTTTTTGTTCTATTGTGTGTTTTGAAAATAAATATGAAAATATTGTCCATAAAGCAGAAAAAGGGACACCTTCTACATTAGGGGGAGAGAAATGTAGTCTGTGGGCTCTATGCAGCCCATTAAATCCCCCCCCCCCTACATCTCCAGAACTGTCCCCTAAACTTACAAACTAAACATTCTGTGGCGCTTTTTTTCCACCCATAAACCAATCAGATGAGTTTAAAATTGCTACCACAGTTTTTCTGCTTGTGGAGTTCAAGCAACAAAAGCTGAAAAAGAGTTAAAAGTTAGCCATAAAGAAACAGTAGATATCTCACATCATTTCTAGTTTTAGGTTTATATAGAGATGGGGTCCATGAAAAAGAAAGATTTCAAAAATTGGTTCCTGAAACTTTCTTTTAGTGTTTAGCTGGAACACAAATTTGTCAATAACAGTTTCCTGATTGTCAACTCCGCATGTCAGGAATTTTGACTGTCCCTTATTGTTATTTTGAAAAGTTGGATATACTGATTGCCACTCTACATACAAAATACACCAAATAATCTGTGCTTTCACCACATTCCTTTAACTCATAGTTTAAAAGAGAGAAAACAGATTTTAAGGAAACAGTAAGACAAAACCAAACTTAATTACAGGCTGCAAACAAGGTGATGACATCTTCCGAAGGCTGTACAAAAATTGCCTATATAACAAAGCAAAAACAATAGAAAACCCTTATTTGAAATTGCTTCCTTTCTTCGTGTGCAATTTTTTTCTATTAAAATTGTCCCTATTCCAGCTGGGGAAATAATTTGAATATTAATATCTTTTTTCTTGAAGCAGTGGGGTGATTTCAAGAGCAAATACAGCAAGTAAAGAGAAAACCTATCAAAACTTTCCCCTCTATAGTCATGTTTCACTTTAAATTACAGTCTTTCATTAAAACAAAAAAAAGTTATTTAAAAGAATTGCAGAGCTAAATATGAACAGTAATTCTTCCATAAAATGCAAAACAGCCTTATAGGGCTCAACCCAAAGTTCCAACTAGAGTAAACCTTACCGAAAGCAAATGATTTGCATAATAGATAACTAATAAGTTTCATTCATATTGATGAGTCTACTCTAGTTGAGCATAAAAATTGATTTGATCCATATTAGCATCCCTGTTTCATGAAACTGCTAGCAGAGACTGTTAAATCATGCATTCATATGTTTTCATGCTTCATTTCCCATCCAAATGGGAAATGAAACATGTAGGCATATGTGTGCAAGGCCCCAACTGGATTAAGGCACGTAACTGTTGTAAGATGTTATATTAATGTTCTATAGCAGTGTTTCTCAACCAGTGTGCCGTGGCACACTAGTGTGCCGTGAGCAATCATCAGGTGTGCCGCAAGTAAAGCTCTCTGCCCCCCTTCCTTCCCCTCTCCTCCTGCCGAACTCCTGCTATTGGGGGAGGAGGAGGAAGGGCCGGGCGACGGCGAAGAAAAATAAGAAGGGGCCGGGGCGCCGCCTCCTTCGGCCATTTCCCCAGTCGGCCTCCAATCCGCCATGACTCCCACCATGACTCTCGCCCCTCGCTTGCTGAAGCCGCACAGAGGAGGAGCCCCGCCCACTGAACCCCACTTATGCTCCTCCTCTGTGGGAGAGCTGAAGCCGGGGAAGGGGGCAGGGCATGGTGCCCCCCCAAACCCGGCTTCAGTGCTCACACAGCTTTGCCAGCCTTGAGGGGGCAGTGCCAAGCCAGCAGTGGCAGAGCCAGCACAGTGCTGGCTTGGCACTGCCCCCTCAAGGCTGGCGAAGCTGTGGGAGAACTGAAGCGGGGGGAGGGGGCGGGGCATGGCACAGCCTGGCTCCTCCCCCAGCTTCGGCACTCCCAGCAACTGCTCTCAGCAGGCCACCATCTCCCAACCGTTCTTTACTGTGTTAGAGTGTCATTTTGTGTCATTTTGGTTGGTGGTGTACCCCCGGATTTTTTTAATGTTAAAAGTGTGCCGCAGCTCAAAAACGATTGGGAAACACTGTTCTATAGTACTGTTCTGCTCTGCTCAGATATATATGCATGCATTATAGACTTTTAGAACAACTTTTATCTCAATACAGAGAAGGTACAGAGATTTTCATTGATTTATTATGTTAGGTCAGCTTTATTTTTCTTTATCACTCTGTTTTGCTCATTCCAGTGAATGCAACTATACTAAAGATTATAGTGTTTAACTAATGTTTAAACATTTTTTAGTAATTTTAGGTATGATGATCATATATTTTGTTTTGAGAGGCAGCGTTGTGTAGTGTCTTGAGAGCTGGACTATGACTATAGAGACCAGACTTTGAATCTTTGCTCATTTATTTACAACTCTAGGTGGCTTTGGGCAAGTCAAAGGCTCTCCACTTAGCGGAAAATAAAAGCACCCCCCCCCTTAATCACCCCTCCTCCCAAAACACATGATAAGTTTACCTTATCTTCATTGTTAGTTGAAAATTACTTTAAAGCACACAAAACAATAATATTTTGTTTTAGAAAGAATTGGTTGAAAGATGGATTATATCATGAGATATACACTAGTAGATTGCCCTTTCATTGAACTCTCTTATTTCTTACATTCAGTACCATATTAGAATAAATAAGGGAATTTTTGTTAAATTCTTTCAAAAAATTTAGTCAAGAGGTTGGTCTGTAACCACCTCAGAAAAACTAGCACTTTATCAAATCAGGGCTTTTTGTTAAAAATGTTCCAATCTTCAACCTGTAGCCAATGATCTGGAAGAGAGAAGACATCGTGGGTAATCCTATAGTTATCTGTATGGAGAAAATGTTTGTTAATTTAAATGATACTCCTTGGCTGCAGTATATACTGTCTTCCAGATCCTGTTGCTTAGTTACTACATGGCCATAAATTGAGATCCAGTTACATATGATTGAGTTGTGCCTTTCACACATAGCACACACATGCACAAACATGAGAAAACCAAAAGATTAAAATATTATTTATGTTGATTTCAGTTCACTGTCAAGTGACCATTTTTAAACTACATTTGTTTACCCACGCTTAAAAGGATAAAGTTGTATTCAGTTCTTGCTTTGTTAGGATTGCAGCTTTGTGGTGCCATATCTGTTAAAAACTTTTAAAACATTCTTCTCTTATACTACTTAGGCTTATGTATATACTGTATAGAGTAACTATTGCCCTCATGAACATAGCCAAGTTAGCCACTGCCCAATTTGGTTGAAATAGACAAAGTGATCAAAATCTATAAAACTGAAACTTGTAGATCAGCCTTTTGCAGTCCTTGAAAGTTCATAAAGCTAGTCATTTGGTGATTTGTTTAACTTCAGGGCATAATTTACCCAAGCAAATCATTGGTTTCGTTCATCAAAACATTATTATTTGAAGCATATGCAATTAATTATAGAGCTGTGAAATGTTTTGGAGGGGGGGAAATAGCCTGAGGAATGTATTTTAAAAAATCAACCCGTCTTCAGGACTGCAAATTTAATTAAATTCAGTGGAGAAAATTCTACAAAAGCCAATAAAACTGTGCAATTTGCACCATGCTGAGAATCCCTTGCAGTGATGAACAGGCTACATATCGTAGCAATTCTATCATAGTGAAGGGGGTGAGTCATGAAAGTTGAAAAAAAACCAACAACTTCACATAACAAAGTTATGGCAAATGTCATGTTGCATTATTAATACTTTTTAAAAGCTGCCACTTTTATTTGGAAGGTAAAGCAATTTAAGTCATATATTCAGATGTTACCTCATTTCTCTAATAGATGAACACAGAGGTGTGCTGAGCCCTGCTCCTGTATGTCATCCGTTTCCTCATATGGAAAGTGATATGTTTGGAAAGAAGAGGTTCCTATTTGTAGAGAGCAAGAGTGAACAAAGTTTGATCTATGGGTCACATGTGTCCAGAAGGTCAATTTTTGTGGCTCCCAATCTCTCTAAGAGCTAAAGTTATTTTTTGCTTTAAATCTTCTCTCTCTGTCCAACGTATCTCCAAAATTCCTCTAAGGAGTGAGGAGGCATCCTGATAATGACAGGATTCAAACTTATTTTTTACTATTTTTTGTACTTTTCCCCTAACAACTTTTCCAAAAAAGTTATTGTCCCAAAATGCCTTCTAAGGAGTGTGGAAGGCATTTCCACCCTATTTTGGGACAACCCTGGATCAATGTATATCCAAGGGAGGTATTCTTAAAAAGCAGGAAATAACTTCTTATTTGTTGCTGTTAAAAACACACATCTGGTCCATAAATGCCTAAAACATGATGAAAATGCACTCTAGTACTCTAGAGAACACCTAGTGGTTAAAATGTGACAACCCCCTTTTTTATATGGCAAGGGGATAGCCCTCTACACTCTCTGGGTTGGGTGTAGGGGAAATGTGGCTGAGTACGCTTTTAGAGATGCCCACACCTGGCATAGATGTCTCCACATTGGCAAGAATCCTAGAAAATCAGGTGTTCACATGGATAGCCTCCCCATAAATCTGATCCATGCTCATGTCCCCTCATATACAATGACATAGCAGAATTGTGTCCTTTGTATATAATAGAAAACAAGGTTTGATTTGAACATTGGAGAGGGGGGTATTTTCAAGCTGTAGGTGGTTAATCCATTGAAGCAAAATCTGTGGATATGGAGGGCAGACTGTAGTTTGGTCCGCAATTTCATCAGGACCAGCACATTGTGGACAACCATACTCTGTCAGTATTTCTAATCTTACCAGTTCAACCCCTATAGCAGGCTGGTAAACAATGAGAGCTAAGTAATATTGATCTTCAGTATTGAATGCCCTATCATTGAGCCCCAGTTTCAGGATCTTATGATACATTCGATACCATAAAAGTATTCAATGGGAATCCCACATTACTATAAGTTTTCTTATTTCTGTATTTTTATTAAAACTCATCCTGAAATGCTATGAGTTAACAGTTCTTTCAAGCTAATGTCCTCATGGTTGCTCTGTTTCATCCAAATGTTTCCATATTGTTATGAAACCAAGTTGCCTAAATCCAATTTTATTTTCACTCGGTACAAACCTCTGATCTGGCAATTCTTTTAATTCATCCAGGGAAAATCTGTGACTCCAATGTCAATTACTGTGAATGCAATCCTTGTTTCAATGGAGGTTCTTGTCAGAGTGGGGTGGAAGGCTATTACTGCCATTGTCCATTTGGTAAGTAGACATGTTGGTGCTTCATTAAGATTCACTGGCAAAACTGTAATTCCTTCAAAGCTTTCATTTTGATGAGTCAACAATATCATAAAACAAAAATGACCAACAATAAGTTGAAACTCTGCAACAGGAGGTATATAAATGCAGCGAAGGAGAACAGCCTGCGTTAGCTGATCAGCTGTCTTTAAAAACGCAAACGCATTATTGCTGGATGATATCAAACGGCTGTCTAGTCAAGCACTTTGTTTCCACAATAACTAAACAGATGCCCATAGTAAACCCAAAAGTAGGACATGAGGACAGGAGCACAGCCTTCTGTTGTTCTCAAGCGCCTTTTTGGCTCTAACTCAGGGAGAAAGAGTCATTCATCATTACTAGTAGTCATAGATAGTTTACTAATAAGCCACAGGCAAAGGATCCAAAGAAACATATTGAAAGAAACAGAATATGGCTGGTAGGAACCATATGGTATAAGGTAGTAAATAGCAAAGTGAAAATACCACACATACTCTTAAAAATATATTGTATGCTGACTTGAAATCGAAAGTATAGAAGATGTACTGCCAATTCAAGGAAAAATGTACCCCATTGGCTCTTTTTTATTTTATATTATTTGGCATAGCAGTCACATATTTAATATTCATATTTTTGCTTAGTTGTTCAATGAAATAAGCTTTCAAACACAGAAAACAAAAGCAGCACATAACACATCCAAAAGGAATGTTGGTAGAAGGAAAATGAAATTGCATTGAGTTGCTGACTAAATATGCTCTTATAAGTGGTAATTGGGGCAGATTTGAAGAATGCATCTCTGAGTAGAACAATAAGAAGGAAAATAATGTGGGATGTTGTTTTGTTTGAGTCTCGTAGTTTATGGGGAACTTGCTGGGCAGAGAAGTAAAGTGATATCCACAACTTTATTGGTTACACCTGAAAAAGGCTGGATGAGTGTAGCTTAAAGAATTTGAAAACCTATCTGCCAACTGATAGACATTTCACAACCTGCAGGAGATAGAATAGGCATGGACAAACTTTGGCCCTCCCGGTTGTTTTAGACTTCAACTCCCAGAAATTCCAGCCAGCTTACTGGCTGTTAAGAATTGTGGAAGTTGGTCCAAAACACCTGGAGGGCTGAAGTTTGTCCATGCCTGAGATAGAGGCATTCATGTTTTTAACAATAATCATTGGCAAGGCTCCCCCGAGAAAAAGGCAATATTAAGGAATAAAAAGTTCTTGTTTGTTACTCTTAAAAATAATCATGCACAAAAAAATAAAGACAGAGGAGATTCAATTATATGATTTCATGCCTTCATTGAAATAAATACTTTGCCTGTATGTTCAGATCTTAATCATTGCTGTGTTGAATTATACAGGTGTTTTTGGGAAGCACTGTGAAGTAAATAGCTATGGATTTGAAGAACTCTCTTACATGGAATTCCCCAGTATGGATCCAAACAACAATTACATTTACGTAAAATTTGCAACTATCAAAAGTAATGCTTTGATACTGTATAATTATGACAACCAAACTGGAGATCGGGCAGAATTCCTAGCCCTTGAAATAACAGAAGAGAGACTGAGATTCTCATACAACCTTGGCAGTGGCACTTATAAACTTACCACAGCAAAGAAGGTGTCTGATGGACAATTTCACACTGTTATTGCCCGGAGGGCTGGAATGGTAAGTATTACTATACAGGAAAAATTAATAAAGCTTCCCTCAGTTAAAATTCATTTTGGTTTCCAAGTAAGTGCAAGAAAATATGTGTGTCTTTTAAAAACAGAATTGTAGTGGAAGCAAGTCTAGGGGTTTTTTTTTTGCTTTTGTTGTTCACTTTAAAATGTCCTGAGGCACTTAAGTGGATTATACAGAAGAAACTCTCAAATATGAGGATGATTAAGGAATAGATTTAATGATTATCCAGCTTTAATTAATTAGTATAAACTGTGGGAAGAATAATTGCTGAAAGCTAATGAAGAGGCAAGTGTAATGCTTGTGATAATGAAAGAACAAAGTCGCTTATAACTGAAGGCTATATAATGGATATGCATTTTATGTTTGAATGTTTTGTCAAATCAGCAAATCACCTGATGTTAGGGCAAAATGTAAAACAGGCAGGATTGTTCATTAATGGTAAGTAGTATCCACTTCTGATATGTAGAAGTTTTCGATTCACTTCCTAAATACATCCCACAATAGCTATCACTCTCAGGAGTGGCACAATGGGTTAAACCCTTGTACCAGCTGAACTGCTGACCTGAAGGTCAATGGTTTGAATCTGCAAGATGGGTGAGCTCCTATCTGTCAGCTCTAGCTTCCCAAGTGGGGACATGTGAGAAGCCTACTATAGGATTGTAACACATCAGAAGCGACTTGCAGTTTTTCAAGTTGCTTCTGACATGATTTTTAAAAATCACCAACAAACTTTAAATGAGGCACTATTTTAAGGCACTACTTTATGTATCACCATGAAAAAAATCTTTTAATATTTAAACATGTATATGATCATGTGAACGTGTTCAAAAAGGTGTAAGATCCATATAGTCTTAATTTTTTTCAGAACCATGTACAGCAACGTTGTCAGCCAAAGCATGTACTTTGGCTGGCAAAGAAGATGATCAGAAAAGGTTTCAATTTATATAATTAGCTATACGATCTGAAGAGAAATATATAATTAGCTATTAGGCATGAGAAAAAAGTTATGAAAATTAAATGATTCGAAAGGGATTCGTAAGAAATGCTACTTTTGAGTATTTCCGCATCTGGAATGCCAACCAGGAAGTCGACTTTCTTTATAGAACTTCGGGGGCCAGGATTTTCTTAAGTATCGTTATTAGGTCGTAAGGGGGGGGGCCCTCCTTCTCTCTCACCACCCTCCCGCCTCCCTTGCCAATAAGTATTATGGCAAGGCAAGCCCTAAACTTCTCTCCTTCTTTCGGCTGGAAGCCTGGAAAATGTAAACAGAGAGGTTTACTCAGAAGTAAATCTGCAAAGGAAATAAACAGAGAGGTTTACTCATGAGTAAATCCAAAAGAGGGCACTTTGGATGAAGTGCCCTCCTTTGTGGATTTACTTCTGAGTAAACCTCTCTGTTTACATTTTTCCAGGCTTCCCTGCCCCTCCTGCCTGCCAGGATCTAAAGCATCAAAGAGTATTGGGGTAGTTGCACACAACACGTGAGAAACCAACCTAATGTATAATAGAATGAATGCTAACTTATAGAGTAAGTGCCTAATATTATAAGTATCAATCAAAACTTTATTACGGTCACAGACCAGCACAAACCGGGCACAAGCGCCCTAAGAGGAGAAGGACAACTCCCCAGTAAACAGTTATTTAAAATCAGACTAGAAATCAGTATAAAAATATATTTTAAGAGACAGGATATTGTTGCCTTACGGTGTCAATCATCCTCCATCTGATATTAAGGGCAGCAGCACAGAACTTAGCAACACTGTAAGTCATTGTAGAGTTAGAGTCCGAAAGCAGCAGGGTGGAATAACATCTCTCACTGCACCCCGGGTACTTTAAAAGCCATGGTCCAATGAGATTGGATCTAAGATCTCTGTAGAACATGCATTGAAGAAGCACGTGCTCAGTTGTTTCCACATGACCAGACCCACAGGGGCATAGTCTCTGCTTGAAGGGGGTCTTCTGATACCTACCCTCCAATACAGCCGATGGGAGGGCATGGCATCTTGCCAGGGTAAAAGCCCTTCGGTGTTTGGGCACCTCCAGATCTGTTAGGTATGCCATGGGGGCAGTGAGGTATCTAGTGGCTTCACTAACAATGAAGGCTGGGGAACAGGCTAGGTCGGATTGGTGCTCTATGTCCAGGATCCGTTGCTTAATGAGATCCTTGGCTTGGTCCCATCTCATGCTTAGCAATTGTCCTTCGGAGAAACCTAGCGTTGCGATCTTTGCTGAGACTGTTTTAATCCATGTGGACTGGAAGTCGTCTCTCATGATGAGGTGAATATTATAAGTAATCCAACTGGTCATATACCTACATTCCATGCACATGCAATAATACAGCAGTAATAACAATGGGTATAAGAAGAGGTAAAATTCAAACCGAAGTATTCTGACTGTGGTCCCTCCTCAAGCGGTGCAAACTGCAAACGGCTCTTCTCTATGAGCCCGGGAGGCAGCCTCTCCCGGGAAAAGCCAAAAGCCCGGGCACAGTATTTGCTGCCTGGGTGCACATACATATTCTTTAGGGGAGGATTTGCTGCAGAATCCCGGGCTCATAGAGAAGAGCCGTTTGCACCGCTTGAGGAGGGACCAGTCAGAATACTTCGGTTTGAATTTTACCTCTTCTTATACCCATTGTTATTACTGCTGTATTATTGCATGTGCATGGAATGTAGGTATATGACCAGTTGATTACTTATCATATTTAGCCACTTACTCTATAAGTTAGCATTCATTCTATTATACATTAGGTTGGTTTCTCACAGGATCTAAAGCATGCCAAGCCTTGATGCGCTTTAGATCCTTGCAGGGCAGGAGGAGTGGACGGGCCCTCCCTGCCCCTTCTGCCTGCCAGGATCTAAAGCCTTGAAGAGGCTTCATGACGGGCCAACTTCAGCCCTCCAGGTGTTTTGGACTTCAACTCCCACCATTCCTCACAGCCTCAGGCCTCTTCCTTTTCCTCTCAGCCTGGGCAAACTTGGGCCCTTGCTCCCTCAGGATCGGGGTGTGAGAGAGGCAGCGAGGAGCGAGGGGGCCCTCCTCCTCCTTTTTTTTTTGCTTCCAAGAATAGAATACCCCCCATCCCTCCTTCCCTCCTTCCTATTTGGAGAGTCCCATCTAGAATTCAGTGTTATTTATCCCAGTTTTGGCCTACAACTCCCAGAAATCCCAGGCAATTTACCAGCTGTTGGGAGTTCTGGGAGTTGTAGGCCAAAACCATCTGAAACCATCTGCTGGCATACGAACTACTAACGAATTTGGTTAGTACGTTACATTTTAGAATTTTTGGAATTTTTTTGTAAGTCTTTCTATTACTAATCAACCCCCAATTAGATTTTCGATTCCCTATTTTTGGGTTCTAAACCATGCCCTTTAGCTATGTATCAGTTTATGTACTTGAACTTTCCTTCTCTCTATCATTGTAAGCCTGAATTGTTAAGGAGCAAATACTTTTGTCTGCCATTAATTCTTCTGCAAAATCAGCATTATCATCACCTGGATATCAAAAGTGTATAAAATAGCCCTCTATTTGATTTCCTACAGGGTTAAGGGAATATTATGGAAAAACTGGTAAAATCATTAACTTGTCAGATTTGAGATACAGCAAAATGGCATGTTAGTACTTCATATAACTGAAGAGGTAGCAGTAGCAAATTAACTGCTAAAAGTACAAGCAGGAACATTTGACTGTCACTAGAAATTTGGATTGTATGAAATCTAATCCAAATAAAAATAAAGTGTCAGATAACTTTTTCTTCAGGTGTGACTTCTATTCATCTCACAGAACATATGACATTAAAGTGGTTCGGATGAATTCCCTGTAAGGAACTTCATAAAAAGTACTGAGGGTTTTAAAAAAAATGAATAATGCATGCATTGAGATTGTACAGTTAAATGTATAAGGCTGTGTCCAATGCCTGATTTTGACTTTATCAACCCTGTCTTCTGCAAATCACCAGGTCCCCAAAAAATCTCCTCTGGAGTTTATTTTTGGGCAGCTCCAAGGACTGCAGAGATGAGGAGTCAATACATTGCCAGCATGTTGAATTGGACTTAGACCAAAATACCTTATGTCACAAAAAAAATTAAAGCACATAAATAAAAATATATTTGTCAATTTGCAAAGGTGGGAGGGACTTCACTCATTGCTACAATATTAATGAGTAAACTAAAAAAAGTAATTGTACCCATTACACTTAAAAGCTTTCTGTGTTTCTTTAGCTTCTATGGGCCATTATAAACAAAACCCAAGCTGTTAACTCTCACATTTTATTGGGTCTTAGGAAAGTGGAATGTCTAGATATTTAGCCTATTATACTTTAAATTGCTCAGGAAAGACATGTAGAAAACCTGTTCACTTTATTTTTTTATCGGTAATATTTGGTGGAAATGGATATTACAACAAAAGTTGTCTTAAGTTTCATTACTGGATCTTACATTAAGATTCGTTGTTTGTTTGTTTTTTAAACAAAAACAGGTCTTGTGTTAGAACCATGGCAGGAAAAAGGAGAATTTCAACCCAGGGAATATTAGTTTGTGTTGTTGGATTACAACTTCTAGCCATTCTGTCCAACATACTTAATCTCTCATAATCTGCTTGTTATTTCATACTGAGGGCTAAAAACATAAGGAGAAGATGCACATCTACTGTAGAGTACAAGATAAATCCCCAAAACTTGCTGCTGTTCTCTAGAACATACATTTTTCTGTCCTTATTCTAAATAGTATTATCTTTTCTACAAACATAAGACAATTTAGTGGCTATGTATTAGACATTGGCAATCCATGGTTCAAAATGGTTCTAAAGTACTTACAAAACTAGGTGGTGCTGGTGCTTTGCTTCTAAAGTGTTGCTAAAGTTCTGATGAAAATTTCAGAATTGTTTTAAAACTTTCAAAATGTTTGTTATAAATGGCAATTCCTAATTGGTTCTGTCATAAAAATTGCCAATAACAAAATAATAATGAAATTTTGAAAGTTTACTTAGAGTTCTGAAATTTTCACCACCAGAACTTTAACAACACTTTAGAAGCAAAGCACCAGTGCCCTCTAGTTTTGTAAGTACTTTAGAACCATTTAGAAATATGAAATGCCCATGCCTACTATATATTATCACAGGAAACCTTACTATGATCGATACGATTTTAAACAGTGTATTTTAATGTTGAGAGAAATGATTTTAATGTTTATGTTTTCATATAATTTATTCCCTGGCATTTAATGTTTGCTGTTTGTATGTTGTGCTCCGCCCAGAGTCCCCATCGGGGTGAGAAGGGCAGAATATAAATGTTTTAAATAAATGTTCTAGATTCTGCTTTCACAATCAAATGGTTAGTTATATTAAATTATGTGAGCTAAAACATCTGGATTTAGTCATGACAAAAGCAGACATAGTTTTCAATGAATGTATTTAATGTTGATTTATTAAGTTTCTGTTAGTTGAAGGTGTAATACTGTAGTTGGGATTAAATATTAGATTCAGACCTTAGAATCCGAACAAATATAGAAAGGCTATAATTAGTGCTCTACTGTATAAAAGGATTTTTAACCTCTAATACATAGAATGTATGGAAACCAAAACTGTGAAATGATAGCTTCTTTGCTTAAGTACCATATAAATGTGAAATGAATCATAACTTAATGGGGTATAATAGCAATACATAAATGTTAATCTTGATGTGCATTTTGCAGGCAGCTTCTCTGACTGTGGACTCCTGCTCTGAGGAACAAGAACCAGGCTATTGCACCGTTAGCAATGTAGCTGTATCTAGTGACTGGTAAAGAATATTTCATTTTCTTTGTTGGTAATTACAGATTCAGATGTCTTCAGAGAACAAAATAAGGTTTTGTGTTGAATAACACCTATTTATTTTGAGGGACCAAGTCATCTTTAGTCCACATACTTTGTCCGTATTGAGTTATGTATGGTGCTTTTTGAGACAGATAATCCTCATAAAACACTTTATTAAAAGTACAGTTAAAGATTACAGTTAGAAGAAGCCCTCACTGATAAATTAGTCATGAAAATATTAAGCATCTTGCTGTGCACCTATTGACACTGTAAAACTGATGTTACAGTTAGGTTTATTGGCAAACCCACACTGACCTCTTTCTCTTATAGAGATGAAATAGGTGTATGGTGCAGTGTCAGCTTAATTCTTTAACAATATAAGAAAATCCACCTTTTCAGTGACAGAGTTTTTATTAAACTTGAAGTATTATATGTATCAGGAATATTTACTGTGGACCAGATGTGATTTACAAATCAAATACATCTGCTCCCCCCAGGAGCATACCACATGTTAAAATATGGCCTTAAAGATAAGTATAGTTTAAATCATAATGAAAAATAAAGGATTTACTTTGTTATACAAGATAAGGATGTCCCAGCCTTGAATTTTGCTTTGCCTTTGAGAGGTGTAACATTGTCCTGCCAACAGTAATTGGCAGAAGACCTAAACTAAACATGGATAGTGGAAAAAATGGCAGCTTGCCTTATTTCTCAAGTTATTACACTTGATTTTTTTCCCTGTTCTAACCACTGCTAGACAACATGTTTATCCTAAGTGCTTCTGTTTATTTTTTTCTATTGTGTCTGTAAAGCTCAAGTCCTTTGGAAAGGTATGGAAACAGAATCATGGCAGAGATACATCACTGAATGAAACACAGCCTTTCAGACACTACAGTTTTGCTATTGTAAATATGACAAAGTTTCATGACAAAATTTAGCAGTCCAGTGCTGCCTGATTTCAAGTCATAATTTGATCTGATAACTGAAGCTTTTCCACATAATGCCATTATATTATGTGGACAGGCTTGGATCAAGTTATGACCTGAGATCAAAACTACAAAGCTTTGTCATGAAAGTACATATTTGTAATAAGTAACTCATCTGAATTGTCTGTTTCATCAGTTGGAGCCAACAATGTTACAAGTATGTTTAAATCCTCTATCACACATACATACCACTCAGTAACCAAGTCAGATTTTGATCCATGTAATGGCATTCTCATGGTTTCATAGCTGTACTATAGATCAGTGCTGAGGAACCTTCTCTCTTGATATTTTGGACTACAACTTTTTCAGTCTCTCCCTATTCATTATGGTGCTTCGGGGAGCAGAAGGCTGCATGTTCCCAACGACTGCTATATGTAGAGTTGTAACTATGTTCAAAATAAAACATGTGCTAGTAATGAATAAGTACACAGTCCTTTTAAACTCAATAGAGTTTACTCCGAAACAAATATTATGATCACAGGACTGCATTTTGGTTTTAGTAACCCAATATATACATGACAAAAGACGAAATGTTATTATAGAAATAAGTTATTTTTTCACAAGAAATAACTTTATTATTCTCATGTTTACCATCTAATGGTTTTAATTAAATGAAATGTAGCAAACCAACTAAACTCTGCCTTCCCAAAATGTAAACATTAATTTTACATCTGCATTGCAACATTGTCTAGAATTCTAGTCAGCATTCAGCTCTTTGTGGTGGTTTTATTATTAGGAAGCCATTCCTTTAAAGCAACCTTTATTAATTATTTAAATTTATCCAAAAATGACATGAATTTCCCTTGTGTCATCTCAAATCCTTACTAATAAGGACCAATTTTGTAGAATGTTGACTGAGTAAATCTACACGGAAACTCTGGATTAGATTCTCAGCAACCTACTGTTTCATAAAATAAGATACAACTTTTAATTATGATAATTTTAAGTGGATCATGATGAGTATGTAGAGACCTATATTCCTGTTTTTAACCTTAATTGTCCTGTTATTTTTTTCCACCTAGGACTTTAGATGTACAACCAAACAGAGTTACCATTGGGGGTATCAGATCCCTAGAGCCAATACTTCAAAGAAAAGGACAGGTGGAAAGTCATGACTTTGTGGGTTGCATAATGGAATTTGCAGTCAATGGACGTCCTTTGGAACCCAGCCAGGCCTTATCAGCTGAAGGAATTTTAGATCAGTATGTTATTTATACAATATGAGAATAACAATTCACTGGTTCTGAGATTTTTCATGACCATTGTGTGTTTGATCATTGTAGGTCTGATATTTTTCATAATCATTGTACATATGCCTGAAAATCAGTGTTATAATATACATGAATACAGAAATCCGGCACAGTAGCTAACCACGGGGGGGGGCATTCATGTACTCATAACTTCCCTGAAAGATGCTTTTTGACTAGAAGACTGTTGAGTGTTCCATGTTTGCAAGACACCATCTGGCATCCATTCCCATATCTATTATAGTGTATATGGGAATGCAAATATTAAGGAACCTTCTCAGGTTTCATATCCTTTGATGCTTATGACTATACCAGATCTTGACCATAAGGCTGTAGGCTTGCACCTCATTACTTATCCTTAAATGCCACAGTGGTGCAATGTTGTTGAAACTTCTCAAGCACAAGCATGATGAAAACATACACCACAATATATCACAGTTTGAAATAATTTCATTACGCATTTTCTGCAGAACAGAAACTATGAACATTTCTTTTAAAATGCTACTCTGTGTCTATATAGGTACCTGATATGTCTGCATTGGTAAAGATCAGTACATTAACTGCCCCCTTGCCGTCCAAATGTCTGCTATCTCCCTTCCCCTCTTATGTATTTCCTCTGTATCATCTCCCCCTGTGAACTCTGTTTCAGAATGATTGATTAGCAGAACCTGTTGTTCTTCCATCCTGCTGTTTGAACTTAGCAATTGAATAAGAGAATGTCCTTAGTGGTTAGTTCATCCCTCTGCCTTTCATGATCTCAGCTTGTGGCATAAGATTTCTTAAAGCTCTACCATACAGATCAACATCAATTACATTTTCACAAACAGCCAAGTGTTGGCCTTCACCAATGAAAGATAGTCATGTCTGTAATTTTTAATCTCTCATTCACCAGCATTTTTTTTCCTTTCATGACTTGGAAAGGCTTCCTTTCAAATTTTCTTGGCAGACAATAAAGTAAAAATCATATTGCTTTACATTCAATAGACATTTCAAGTTTTTCACTCTTGTTACTCTTCTGGATATATTATATTGTCAGACTATGTGCAGTATGATTATTATACAGTAACTAAATCTTGCTGGATTTCTTTTCCATTTTAGTTTTAATACAAACATACACACAAACAAGGTCTCACAAGTGGTCAGGGTTTAGTGAGGAGCCATAAATTGAATAGTATGTGGGTTTCATTTATTCTGGCTGTAAAAAATGAAGCCGATTATGTCCATGAAGCGGTTTGACATGATTTTAAACAACATTGTATTAGGAACATAATAAACCAGTCAGAACCATTCTCTTTTTTACTTTTAAGTGGTTTAAGGAGGAGATTTTGGGAAGGGAAATTTTGATCTAATACACCAAAAAGCAATAGTTGAGTCTATGAAACCCTACATTTTGAAGCAAGCAAATCTGACCTG
The DNA here is from genome assembly GCA_030556195.1 of Anolis apletophallus. Lineage (NCBI taxonomy): Eukaryota > Metazoa > Chordata > Lepidosauria > Squamata > Anolidae > Anolis > Anolis apletophallus. The sequence continues at coordinate 72,022,095 of JARBWK010000012.1, read as the reverse complement.
CATCTCCCCAGTTGAATGTGCAGATTAGAAATAAGTTATTATTCCAATTTTGTGCTTTTCTGAATTTTGTGATGGAATTTGCAGCTTTAAAAAGAACAATTGGAAACTGCATATGAAATATATAGCATAAGATGAAGTAAGAAATAAAATTGGTATAAAAACGTGTATGTTGTGAGAAAGTGCATATTTAAATACATATTTAAATAGCACTCTTTTGCCTGAATATTTTTTTTAAAAAAATCTGCACACTCATTCAAACAACAGAATAATGGGTGAACACATGTGTAATTGATATGGACTGGAATCTTTTGAAACAAAAGTAAATTTGGATATGCAGGTGGTTTGTGAAAAAGGGGATTGCATTTTTCATCTTGAAAGTTTGCTTTTAAATTATTCAGTCTTTTAAACTATGTTGACTATGTGGAAGCAATTTTTCTGTGGACACTACCTGCTAAGATCAAATTTAGGGTTATCATTCTGCACAAATTCACCTAGGAACATGCTTTGCAAAAGATAAATAGAACATGGACTTTGGTATGCTTTTACATCTGAATAAATATGTACAAGATTGTGGTGTCCTAATGTAGAGGTAAATTTACTTTATGTAGGATATCAATTTAAACACAGTCTGAATGAAATACCTTATAGTTTTGGAAAGGCAAAAAAGATTCTTGTCAGCTTTCTATCTCCAGTGTAATCCAAGCTATCTACAGTGTACCATATGCCTCATTTCTTTCACCACAGTACCATGCCACTTAATAGAATATGAATAGCATCCAATTTTTGAAATTACCAGGTTAGAGAGAACCAAGAAATTGCCTAGGGCTATCTGATATTGTGTGTGGTATCATATAGGATTCATTTTCTGAGGGATACACATAATCTGCAGTTGTTCCTGCACTTATTTCTTTTATAATTACTGCACTGATTCACATTATGATAACAATCAGATTTAATTTCCATTGAAATAGATGCCAGTCCAAATAGTTTCTGACTAAGAGATTCAAATCTTTCTGGGAGCCAGCGAGGGAAAAAGTAGCACTAAAAATCAGATTAAAAAAACAACTTTACATGATGTGTGTATGTGTTTATGTCTTGATGCTCATGAAGGTAGTCAGCCACAATCCATAGTTTGCAGTATGATTGCTTGTTTTCTATTCTGTCTGAAGACATAAAGAGACTTCATGAGGTTCCAAAATGCACTGGCTCCACCTCAGCCCTGGCATTGCTGCTGAGATTCAGTGTGTGATAATCCAATGCTTGGCTCTCTCTCTCTCTCTCTCTCTCTCTCTCTCTCTCTCTCTCTCTCTCTCTCTCTCTCTTTCTCTCTCTCTCGCTACAAGGGAATATTATCCTCTCTCTTTGGCACAGTTTGGTCTCAGGGAAAGGGGATTATTTCAAAAGCTACATTTGTAGCTGCCAAAGGGGACTGGTCAATTCAAAGGATATTACAAATACATTTCCTGCAAATTAAGCAAATGTGGGGGGAAGGGTTGTGTGTGCTACACTAATCTACTTGGAGAAGAAGTGGGATTAAGAAATAACCAATAAAACTGCATCATTGTGTTTGTTTAGGTGTCCTAGACTGGAAGGAACTTGTGCTGTTAACCCTTGTCAACATGGTGGCACATGTGTGGATTATTGGTCTTGGCAGCAGTGTCATTGCAAAGAAGGACTGACAGGAAAACACTGTGAAAAACGTAAATAGAGTTTCTTTCATGCTTTCCCTTTTTTGCATTTAACCTATATTTCTGTCTTCAATAAATGGCTCTGTTTTTGGTTTGCACATGGTTTAAATATGCAAAGATTGAATTTATTGTAACAGTAATTATGAAGAAAGCATCATGCTATCCAACTCCACCAGGGTTCACCAATTTCAATGATAAATCAATAATGAAAATACAGATGTTAAATCCATGCATTCACTTTCTACTATATTTGAATCAATAATAGCAACCAGATTTAGTTTTGTTTGCTTAGACTTGAAAATATCTTCACCTTTGAGATGAGTTGGCATGAAACAGGACTGTGGAAACCTTCCCCTATTCTTTAGCTGGGAAGAGAAACTAGTTTTCATTTAAGAAACAATTAAAAATATATCTATTTTCTTGGCACTTTTGACATCTGTATCTTTTAAGGGGAAAGATGTGTAAACAACTATGGATGACAAAAATGTGATTGTAAACTTCCCTTCTTTGTTCCAGATGTTACAGCTGACACTGCTTTGTCCTTAGAAGGCAAAGGTCGTCTTGACTACCACATTAGACAGAATAGGAAATGGGAATACGTGATGAGACACAGCATTGGAAATGCTATTTTGGAGCCCCAAAGTGTGGATAGTGTAGAAGTCAAATTCAGGACAAGGAGCAAAAGTGGAGTTTTAATTAATATCCAGGAAAGCAGCAATTACACCACTGTGAAGGTAAGACTTTAGTTGAGTCCGTAAGGCTGCTTACTATGAAATAGTCTTCTTTGGGCAGCCTTAATTCATCCCAGTCTTTTTCTTTATAAATACCAGAGTGTTGACTAGTGCTGGGCAGGACTCCAGCTATTGGAGGAGCTGAATGATTTTGCTTCTAATCAGCTTTGTCTAGACTCCAAGTGCTGGCTATTTGAATGGCAACCGGAAGAATGTTTGTTGCATATGTTCATAATGAAACATTGCACGCTAGAGTGAAATCTTTTCTCCTATTAACTTTTCCCCTCCTTGTATAGACCTCTTTGAAAATGTGACCATCAAGCTCACATTTAAAACTGAATTCACACATGTATACACATTTATGTGTGAAAAAACATGCCAGCATACAACCCTTCTTGTAAAGCAAGTGTTTAGCTTAAGCTGGCTATATTTCCTTTGGCAAAATCAGAACTACAGGGATATCCTACTGGGAATATGCGAGCTGTCTAGTGAGATGATAAATTATCATTGTGCCATAGGATAAAGAATTTTGAATGTTTTAGTTAATCGGTATACGTTTTGCAAGAGAAAAACCAATGGATTCAATTCTTACTGATGACTCAGACAATTTAGTCATAACATTAAACAAGTAAAACAGTAATGCTGGCAAGCTTCTTTATTGGATAGGTGGAAGATCCAAGTTTTCTCGACTACTTTAATTGTTTCCATTTTCTCCATAGCTTATAACAATCTCCAGTGTAAGACCACATTTTTAAGCTTCAGCCAGCATAAATTTATCAGTTTTATCTGGCTTTCGAGAGACTCGGAGGGATACAGATTTTCCGTCACAAAAAATCAGTAGAAATGTGGATAATGCAATAATGTCCTAAGAATTTGCTAGTGGAGTTATTTGCAGTAATATTTTTTCAAGCAGGCAGATACCCCAAAAAAAGTATTTTCTGGGCTTCACACAAATAATCAATTATCAAGTTTAAAGGCTGAGTAGGGAGGAAGCACATGGAAGTAGGAGGACATAGACAGATAACAATACCCTGTATCCCGTTCTATTGATTAAGCCTTACACTGAAAATGCATGGTGCATTTCTACTCAGCTAGCTGTGAAGTTTCAAGATGAGGATCCCAGAGTTCTCCAGCCCAATTTCCAGTTATGAGAGCCTTTGATCCAACAGTATATGCTCAAGGTTGGAAAGATAAGCATTCACCATCCATCATTCTATGGTCAGAAGATCTTATTATTTCAGTGGTTGTGCTAACTGAAAGATTATGAGCATTCAGTCAAAACCATTAAATTTTCCAAGACCCGTTTATAACATAGTTCACAAAACATACAACACCATTGTCTCTCTTTGAAACTTGAATCCTTTTTATTTAAAACGCAAAATGGTTAAGGTCAAAGTAAAATAAAGAAGTCAGTTGTATTGATAGTTTTAATGATTTCACTTATAGATAAAAGGTGGGAAAGTACAATACGTCTCTGATGCTGGAGTTGCTGGAAAAGTGGAAAGAAGTGTTCCTGAAGTTTATGTTTCTGATGGCCATTGGCATACTGTCTTCATTGAAAAGAATGGAAGTTCTACAATCCTAACAGTTGATAAGATCCATATCAGAGACATCCTGCATGTTACACAAGATTTTGGAGGATTTGGTGTCCTTACAGTTTCTCTCGGTGGAATCCCATCTAGCCAGACACTCAAAAATACTGATCCAGGTAAGAAGAAAAAAAGTCCATGTATATATGGGAAGTGATGCAAATTGAAAGGAAAATTCAAATTTTCCAAGCACCAGCAACACATGAACACCATTCAACAATTGTGCTAAAGCAATGTATTAAAACCTCTTAGTTTGAACCATATATGAAAGAGTAAGAGAAATGTTTAACATATTAGTCCTATTTATGGATTAAATCAGTATTTCAGGTATTTGTATTCTTGCCTGCTTTTTCTTTTTAAAATATGGAAGAGAATTTTAGATACAGACACCAAGTCTTGCTAAGCGGTAAGGAGGTGGTGTTGCAGAGAGAGCTCTTAAGACTAAGAACCTGCCTAACTTAAGGGATTATCACTAGATAGAGTAACCTTGCCTGTTGTAAGTTTGCACTTCACATTTTTCACTTTGTCCAATAAAAACAATGAATGTGCATAACCTCAGTAGGTATGAGAAATGGTGTGAATGAAATCATATTTATGGTATCCACTGTTCTTGTCCATTGGTGTCTATTGATTATGCAGTCAAAACTGGAGCTTGTCGAATGAGAGGGAGACTGCTTGGGCCTGAGGCAGAGTGTGGAGGGGGAGAAGTCTTTTATTGAAATGACTGATGTAGAAGCTGACAAGTTACAGGAATCTGGCCTGCAGTAGGAATGTATGCTCCAACATCTCCTTTTCATAAAGTGTTTTCTTAATATTGGATTACGCTGTATGTAACTTGCCAAAGATTTACAAAGGGAGGCTTAAAACTCTTGGTGAACTCATATGTTTAGAAATATCTGAAGAATCAGGAACACAAAGAAAAATGAGCAAGTAACAAAAATAAATGTATGAATAAAGAAGCAAAAAAAGAAAAGACAACATCCAAAGAAAATATGTTTTAGGCAAGTTTCCCACTTCATAATGCAAACTGCTGTTGTAATGCCCTCTTTAGATAACACTTGTGAACATGGCCATACAGCCTGGAAAATGCACAGCAACCCAGTGATTCTGGTCACAAGAGCCTTCGACAACAAAATGATCTTTCTTTAGGAAAAATACTTTTATATCACCTTTTTGCCTGAAGACTTGGTTGGTTGGTTGGTTGATGCTCTGACTTTCTCCCAAGAATAGGACTCTGGGCTGCACTTTTAGCAAGTTTAATTATATTATAATTATATTACATATGGCTTGATTTTGTTGCTTGTGAGATCACCGCCGGAGACTGTAGTTGGGGAAATAATGTTATGTTATTCTTTCTCCATTCATGGGAGTTTATCTTAAAATGGACAGAACCTGAAGTATTCAAAAGTACAGTTTAATCATAGATACATGGTGCATTTTTGTGTACATTCCTGTGTCTCTGAATAATGAAAATTGATTTCTTGAATGCAATAGCTTTTGAAGCAAATGAACGTACCAACAATGTACTCATATTAGAATTCAGGGAACACTTTCTTCATAGGGTCAAAAATCTGTGCAGAACAAGCCAGATCAGGACCCCGGCTTGAAGTGTAATCCTTTGTCTTGGGGTGTAACTTCTGAACCACATAACTTTACATATAATATTTGCTGATTGCTTAGAGCCAATGGCAGATGATTGGCCCTTGTAACTAGAAGATTCAGAGGGGGTGTGTGGGAAACAACAGGAGGCAAATGTGTGTATCTTTCAATCAAAGGTATTGTAGGATGGAAGAAATACGATGTTTACATTTTTAAATCATACACAATTTTAGTATGATGTACTACCAATCTTGAGTGGCACAGAGTAGATATTTTTAAAGATAAAGATTTATTTTGCCTTCATATCTTTCCCCTTGTGCTATTATTTCTGAAGGAAAAATATTTCTGCATCCAAGTCAAATGCATTCTTACACATAGGCTTCTCCTCAACCAGAAAAACTCTGCTGAAAATAAATGGTGATATTACTTACTTTTTCATATCAGTGTTATTTGTTCTGATGGCTTTGCTTTCACACTGTCCACACAGAAAGAGTGACATTATTCAAAAAGTTTTGAAGGTAATGCATTGTCATTGTTGGTTGGTAGGTCACAACGCATTTTCATGTACTCAGGCTACCGTCATAAAAATCTCCAGTTGAATTTCAGAGTTCAGTTGTAATCTGGTCACTGGCTGACAGAGATGTGCCCATTTGTAAGCACCCTGTTTTAGCCTAAAGGAGTTTCATTTCATTTCTGTTTTATTTCTAAACTTCTGAAGGCAGTCAGCTATCAAAGCAAAAATATGTGTAAATCTCCAAGTTGCAATATGTAGCAAAAGTTTCAGAAATGTAGGTTAATTCTGAATTTCTAAAAGGAGCTGCTCATAAAAGACAGTTGCCATCAGCTAACAAACAGCACCTTGAACCATAATCCTTTCAAAAAATTTAAAATGTGAAGTCCCATAATTTTAGGAAAAGAGATTCAGGCTGCATCCCTTAACTTGTGTATTTAATTGTAAGACCCACATAACCCATGAAAACTGATATCAGAGTATTGCACTGATGAGATATCTTTACCTTTGTCACTAGGAACAGTTGGAATCCAGGAAATGCTTATAGATGTTTGGATTGTGTTTTAATATTTCTAACCTAGATGGCTATTAGATGGGATATTACAGGCATAGATGAAGTACTTTGGCCACCTAATGAGAAGACAAACTCAATTTGAACAATGGAACAGAATGAAAAAGGGCAAAAAGGACAAACAAAAGATCATAAGAAGTATCCCACAAAGATAGAAACATTGTCCAAGCAGTCCAGAGTCGTCACGGGGGAAGCAGTCCTAGCGTCAGCACCCACACACCAAGCTGTTCCAAGTCAGGGAGAGAGAAGTCCGCAATACGAGAAGCCAGTCCAAGTCGATACACCAATAGTCAACAGGAGCTAATGCATGAGGAAACATGTACAACGTAGCCTCAAAAAGCAGCAAGTCCCCCCCAACGTCCACACATACTCTACCCTTTCCTTGGCATCCTTGTAGAAAGGACATTCAAGTGCCACCTCGGAGTTGGTTGAGGTAGGCAGGATTTCCCTGGGTACTGGTTGTGGGGGGTCGGGAGCAGGTCAGGGTTTTGCTCTCCCTTCTGCTCGAGATCCCCGTGTACAACTGGTGGGCCACTGTGTGATACAGAATGCTGGACTAGATGGGCTGAGGTCCGATTCAGCATGACTCTTCTTATGTTCTTATGTAAAGCAGACTCACATCAAAGCAAATATCAGCACACCAACACGAACAGGCAGCAGCAGCTAATGCATAGGGGAATACAAGCATAAACCAAGGAAAACCCCCCACAAACCCAGCCCATTCCAGCCCCAAATCCATGCAGACAGTAACATTTCCAAACTTCCGTTCCCAAAGTTTTCCCAGTACACAACACCCAGAGCATACGAACACCATCAACACCTTGCCATCTGCAAATTCCCATTGTTCCCAAGCCTACTTTTATCTTACAAATCCTCCTCAGAGAATGAAGTGGCCAATGCCCGCTCATTATGACCCTCCGCTACAGCCAAATCTTCATGTGAAGCTCCTTGCCTTCCCCACCAAGTGCCCCATCTCCTGTCAAGACTTAGTTCTCCCCAGGACTCACTTGGATCCTCAGAACGCCAGTCCTCACCCCCAGAAAACCCCTCAAATGTGTCACTACTTGCTGGTGCCTTGCAAACAGCCTGCACCTCTCTCACCCTAGTCCAATCCAGGCCATCCTCTGTTTCTTCCCCATCCCTTTTCATGATTTCTTCTTCACTCTCAAACCCATAATTCCCAGAAAATCCCTCAAAAGAATCCTCATCTGTGGGCTCCATAAGTATATCCCGGATCTTCTTCCTTTGTTGCTCATCCCCTGAGCCTTGCTCCCGAGTAGCCCTTTTCCCTGACCTTGGAGCCATACTCCTGTTTGCAACATTACTCACAGGCTCTACTAAAACGGGTACATATGTTATCAAAGAAGATCAGAAGGTTAACCAAAGATGAAAAAGTCAATTTTCCAAGTTATCACCTCTCTATAGAAAGCACGTTAATGCATTGCCATTTTCAAGTAATCTTGGTGGTAGTTGGTTTTTTTTTCTTTTTAGTAAATACACATATTTAGTGAAATTTGTACACTTCGGGCATCTAAAAAGAGCATTCTTGGCCGAATACTGGATAATCTCAGTAATATGGTGATATTTTTATAACTATTCTTTTTCCATCAAAATTTAGTTCAATAACTGTTTCAGAAATAACCTTATCAGCAATCTTTGATCTTATGAACAAATTTTGAAAAAATGGGCTATGAACCAGAGTAAATAGAGAACATGTTTTACCTTCATTTTCATTTATAGCATATCCAAGTGAAAGCTGTTCTTTTTTAAATCCCAAGAGGAAGTAAAAACTGGTTTTATAGTTTAGCATTGACTACAGCTGCTTTGAAAATTATGACTACAATCTAAGTACATGTACAGACTAAAAAGTCATTACAAAATCAAATGCTAGAAGTTCAAAAGTCTGAGTCTATTTTCATGAAAGACATGCTGCTGATTTGCTACACAGAGCAGTCTAACACTTGTGCATTATGGCAGACACAACTGGTAGATGATATATGATGTGTCTTTTCATGTGTATGTGCTTGTGTTTAAAATAATAACAACTGTTGCTTTTGTTGTTGCTTTCCTAATTAACACCGTCTTTCTCTGCCATTCAGTTAAGTTAACATTTACTTTAAAATATAAGTTTCTACCACTTCCAAAATTGAATTTTCTCTCTCTTTGTTTTTCTAGATTTTGATGGCTGCATTGCCTATCTGAAATATGGTGAAGAACGTCTTCCCTTCATAGGAAAACACAGCCTTGCTACTATATCAAAAACAGACCCCTCTGTGAAGATTGGTTGCCGAGGGCCTAATATCTGTGCCAGCAATCCCTGTGGGGGAGAATTAATGTGCATTAATCAGTGGTATACTTACAAATGTGTGCCTCCCGGAGCTTGTGCCTCCAGCCCCTGTCAGAATGGTGGCAGCTGTGAACCTGGAGAGAGAGCTGGATTTGTATGCAGCTGTCCTGAAGCTTACAGTGGAAGGACATGTGACATTGTAGTGGCTTGCCTTGGTATCATGTGTGCCCATGGACATGTATGTAAGGGAGGAACAAATGGAGGCCATCTATGTGTCCCTCAGCCTTATCCAGCTGAACTTTCCTTGCCATTGTGGGCTGTTCCTGCCATTGTTGGCAGCTGTGCTACTGTGCTAGCCTTGCTTGTGCTTAGCTTGATCTTGTGCAACCAATGCAAGGGAAAGAAGACAAAAGTGCCAAAAGAGGAAAAGAAAAAGGAAAAGAAAAAGAAGGGGAGTGAGAATGATGCATTTGATGACCCTGATAACATTCCACCTTATGGCGATGATATGACTATTCGGAAACAGCCTGAAGGAAACCCTAAGCCTGACATAATTGAAAGAGAAAACCCATATCTTATCTTTGATGAGACAGATATACCACACAACCCAGAGACTATACCCAGTGCCCCTCTAGCTTCCCCCGAACCAGAGATAGAACACTATGACATTGACAATGCAAGTAGCATTGCTCCTTCAGATGCAGATATCATTCAGCATTACAAGCAGTTCCGAAGCCATACTCCTAAATTTTCCATCCAGAGACACAGTCCATTGGGCTTTGCCAGACAGTCACCAATGCCCTTGGGAGCAAGCAGCTTAACATATCAACCTTCCTATGGTCAAGGTCTAAGGACAACATCCTTAAGTCATTCTGCATGTGCTACACCCAACCATCTTTCTCGTCATAGTCCTGCTCCATTTTCCAAATCATCAACTTTCTACCGAAATAGCCCAGCAAGGGAAATGCATCTTTCAATGAGAGAAGGCAGTCCTTTGGAAATGCATAATGATGTCTGTCAAACAGGCATTTTTAACTATCCTACTAGATTAGGGAGAAGAAGCAAGAGCCCCCAAATGATGGGAACCCATAGTTCTAGGCCAGGAAGCCGCTTAAAGCAACCAATAGGACAGCTGGAGAGTGGTCCTCCTGTAGGACTTTCCATTGAAGAAGTGGAGAGGCTTAACACACCACGGCCTAGAAATCCAAGTATCTGTAGTGCTGACCATGGAAGGTCTTCTTCTGAAGAGGATTGTAGAAGGCCTCTGTCAAGAACACGAAATCCAGCTGATGGCATTCCAGCTCCAGAATCTTCATCTGACAGTGATTCCCATGACTCTTTTACATGTTCTGAAATGGAGTATGACAGGGAAAAACCCATGGTATACAGTTCCAGAATGCCCAAGCTATCTCAAGTAAATGAGTCAGATGCAGATGATGAAGACAATTATGGTGCCAGGTTGAAGCCGAAGAGATACCCAGGTCGCAGAGGAGAGGGTGGTGGGCCTGTGGGTGCACAAGCAACACCACCCATTATTCAAGACAATGCATCACCTTTAAAAGTTGGGCCACACAGTGGGAACTTCAACTGGGACAACCTTTTGAACTGGGGCCCAGGATTTGGGCATTATGTTGATGTTTTTAAAGATTTGGCGTCTCTTCCAGAAAAGACAGCAGCAAATGTAAATGAAGAAAGCAAAAATGGTACAACACAACCAAAAGATGGGGAAGCTGAACAGTATGTATAGAACTTGATTATCAAAATAGAAAATCATGGAACACTCAAGCCATTCTACCATTGCAGATAAGAGAAGAACAGGTTTCTCTTTTCTTTTTATCCAGGGCCAGTGGTTAGGACACTTTTTTAAAAAAAAATCACAATTATGCTGCTGAAATGGACGAGTAAATTTTTGTTCTTTAATTTAATTGGGATTGGTTGAATTTGCTTCTGCATGCATTATGTTTCTAAGCAAGATATTTGGCATGCAGAGTTCGGAAATAATGGTCTATATTCGTTTGTGATTTTTAAATTAATAATGATCAGTTCAAAAATGGACAAAACAGTTTATTGTGAACAGTGTATGTGTATCAATTTTAATATGTGGTTCTAAAATGCAAAAATGTCAAGTACATTGTTTTTGTTGGGAGTTATTTGTAGCAATTCTACAGAAGCTGAAAAAAGGAATAATTCTGTTGGATTTCTTTGAGATTGTGCTTCCTATATCCTGCGGTTCTTCAAATCTGCATTCTTTAAAGAACGATAAGCTTGAGTAATGGCTGTATTATTATTTTTTTCAATACATGGGGTGCTATAAACCTTCTCAAGCTCATCAGCACTTTAAGATTTTATTATTTTTTTGACAAGGTTGTGTGAGAACTTCTGAATTCTTTTCTTCTTTCTCCCCAACAGTTAGTATTTCTAGTTGGTATGTAAACCAAGCAACATCATCAACCAGTAAAAGATGAAGTCCGGTTAAATGCAAGGCAAGGCTAGAAAACAAACAATATCAAGAATTATTTTACAGTCTGAATCCTATCACTAATCTGGCATAGCCTAGACCAGGGCCTCCTCAAATGTTGAATCATAACTTCCAAGGTTTCTTGCCATTGGATATACTGGTTTGGATTGTTAGGAATTGCAGCTCAGAAATGTTTAGCAAACGTGATTCTCGCCCTGGTCTAAGCAACCATTCAATATCCATTTTTGCAATTTGTAAAAAAAAGGCATAAAAATGGCTGCTCTACTTCACAGGAAGCCATTGTGAAGACTACTTACCTACACAACTATATAGGGATTAGTATAATTGTATGTGTTATTGTGAGCACTGCCTTGCCTACAACACCTTGAAGCAATTTTTGTTTGGCTCCATCTCAAAATATTCTATGACAAGTAGCATTTGAAAATTTTAAAATATGTTGGAAAGAAAAATGATTGCTTTATTCAAACAGGAGACGGTCTATAAAAATAACCATATTGTATTAGTTATGAATGACACAGGAACCTCTGTTTTTCTTTAAAGAAATGCACAATGCAACAGGGGGAAAGTAACATTCTCTACGTGTACACATGCACCATTCATTACTGATATTATACACATATGTTTTGGACTCAGCATCCCAACCCAAGTGCAAAACATTTAAGAAGTGTCCTGGTTTTGAAGGGAAATCCTGGTATTTTAAATTTGCTTGTTGTAGAAATACCACATTATTTCCATGAAGCTCCTATTGTACTGTGTAAAAGAAATGGGATTTTGGTGAGATTGTTTTTCTCTCACTTTCCTTTTCAAGCTAAACATGTGTTTTTGGTATCAATATTTTCCTATACTGAATTGTTTTCTTACTTTCAGGGAAAGTAAGAAAAATGCTTTCTTTTTACATTTGTTACTTATGTAACATTCATATTTTCACATTTTGATAAAATTGTAACATACCGTATTCTTTTTACATGTAAATGCCAATAATAGAATTAAAATATTTATTTAAAATGTCTGGTGTGCAGAAGTGGAGACGCTTTGGCCTCATGCGACAGTGTTACCTGTTTTCCTGCATAAAGAAATTTATTTTTAGCTATCCAGCCAAAATTGATAATGGTGAACTGATGAAGAGGGAGAGAGCAAAAAGTTTTCTTCAGCAAGAAATTGATTTAAAATGGCAAGAATTTTTTTTAGATTATGTGTGAGTGAGAATGAGTGAGAAAAACTATCCTTTTTTTTCAAGTCTCAAGATCGTTTCCATCCTGTCAATGCATATTTGAGCAAGTTTTTATCACAAACAGAATGAACAAAACCATCTGTACTGGCCAAATTCAATAGGTACAGTTATACCAAATGTGGAAACAATTATGTTTTGTCTCACTATCATCTCTATGTTGAAGTAAAGAAACCCATCAGTAAAGAGAAATGGTAGCCTGAATTCAGCACCACAAGCTTGGTTGAATACAAAGGAATTAAAAACCAGATTGGCAAAAGTAAACACTCTGTCTAAACGAACAAATATTCCCATTTCCCACAATCATTTAAACAACTTCCTTTCATTGAAATTTGTGAATGTTTAACAAAATGAACCAAGCAAAATTCTTACCCCATTCTCAGAGCACATTTACACTGTGGAATGAATGCACAGCGAGTTTAAAATGTAGGCAGTATGGGTTACATATGCTGACGTACAGAGCAGATCCCATCTGATCTCTGAATCTAAGCAGGGTCAGCCCCAATTAGTACTTGAATGGAAGGCTACTAATGAATGCCTGGTGCTGTAGAGGGTGGTCTCTCCCCCCCCCCCCCAATCAAAATCCTGGCTACAGTACTGCCCTGAGACAGCAACATTTTCAATCTTAATGTGGCCTATAGTCATGCCATTTTCTTTCACAATGGAATGCAACAGAAGGCGCTGAGAGTAAGTTTAACATGCCTTTCAGGATGAGGACAGGGATAACTCCATGCAAAGGGGACGGAGATATCTTCTCACTGAAGTCTGCACTGGGGAAGAAAAACTTACATTTTCTCCTATTCAAACTATTAAAGTTGACTGCCAGATTGAGCTTACCTTCTATGTCATCTTAACCATCCATTCCTTGAACTCAGTTATATTTGACTGCTTCAAAAAGTTATTTGTCAAATATAACTCTTTGCATGCCAAAGAGCCCAGTGCCACTACCCCTGGTCCTTCTCTTTCTCACAATGCATCAAAAGGAGCTCTTTCCAGTTCTTTCACAAGCAGTCAGTAATTGACTCCAACAACTTTTATTTTGTCTCTTTCTCCACTGCCATTGAAATTTGCTTGTGGGTTTAGCTGCCTTTGTTTTGACTTTGATTTCCCAGAATAGCTGCAAGGGGATAGCAAGGAAGCAACATGTTGGGTTTTAAGTGACATTCTAGTACTCCAAAGAAGAACAGAGGGCAAGCACATCAGAGAATGAGATCTTTTTCTTTCCAGCTATGACATAATTGGATGTCTAGATATCAAAGTGCCTCAACAGAAAAGTAGAGTACGTTTGGAATGTTCTTTCTTGCCCTCAGGAACTGAGACAATTTAATGAAGATTTGCTAATGTTTTTTCAAGAAATGAATGAAAAGGCACCAGCAAGATTTACAATAATAAGTAGTTTCATTTCCTGATTGCAAAGCTTTGCAGATGAGAGACAGGGTTTCACTAAAAGGTGTGGAATCTGCCCAGTTATGGAGCTCATGATTTCAACAAATACCTTCCCTTACATAGAGTAGGGACCTTTCACACTGATAAATTAAAGCACTTTTGTTACCAGTGTCAAGGCTGCATCCTGTCAAACTGGTTTATGGAGCCATTTGAGCTCTCCAACAGAGAATATTAAATACCTCCCTAAACTCAAATCTCAGGATTCCATAGGATGGAGCTGTAGTAATCGAAGAGGCATGATTGTGACATCATTTTACTTCTTTCCACTGATTCAGAAGAGCATTTGCTTGTGATTAAATCTTAATGATGTCAATGAGACTTTATTTTGACACACATAGAATTCCTCTGTTAAATTCTTATTCCTCACCACAGAAAAGGAAACAAAGAGTGAAATACTTTTAAAGCAAGACAGAAAAACTCCAACACATATCATATTTTTTACATCTGTTAGCCACTTACCAGCCTAGACAATAATTTGTGCCTCCCTCTCCTCAATGGGATGAGGACTGTCATTCAGTTCCAGGAACAGAAATTCACTTTTTAAATCATCTGTTCCCTTTTTTTAAAGTGTGTGTTTCTTTTTTGTTTTTTGGTTTCATCTTTGGTAGTCGAAGTCTTCCTCATCTTATGCAGAAGTGAAAAATTTCACTGTTCTTGGTAGGTTCACTCTTCCTGATGTGATGTCTCGATATGCCAACGATCCCTTTCTCATTGAGAATCTGCCTAATTCTTTGAATCTCTAAATTAAAGCAAGGCACACATTTTCTTGCAATTAGCTTTTCTGAATGCAAAAATGCTATTTTCATTGAGACTTTTCACAGACATTTCTTTCAATTCCTAGTGTGCACCAATGTAATAAAAATTAGTAAGGGGCACGTCAGGATCTCTGTAGATGGTGGTTCTTGGTGCAAACACCTCACACTGTTGCCGTTGATCCCCGCTGCAAATCAAAATGGTAAACTCTATATGCAATGCATCATGAAGAGTTGGAAGCGACTGAATGAATAAACAACAAAACATGCAATGCATTCACCCAGGCCTGTCAATATTAACTTAAAAGTAAGGATATAGATACATGCTTCTTTCATCCTTCCACACAAAGATGAGAAATTTGGAAAGTGTTTCTCACCGCTGGAAGAAAGTTTTGTGTATGGTTTTTTTAATGAATAATTCTTTACACTTGGGGGGTTTTAAGTGAAATTTTCACTTGCACTACTGTTTGTGTAAAAAAATGCAATTTTGCTAATAAAAATCTTGTTGGAATACTATTTTCTACACAAAAATAGCTTTTTGAGTGAACATTGAATAATAAAATATTTTGTCAAAAATGAATTATGGAAAATTTCACTGGTTAACCTTTTTATTAAAAAAAAAAAGCTTATCAGAGATTGAGAAGTGGTCCAAGTATCTTTTCATCTCATTTTCATGGCTAATTTTTCTCTCAAGGAAAAATGATTGCTGATGTATAATTTGATATTTAATCATGGTTGAAAACTATGGTGTTCTGGTTAGTTCTTTGTTTAAGAGTAACATCAAGTTAGTTTCAGCTACATTGTGGTGTCAAAATGCCCTAACTCCAATTTAATGCTAAACCTGTGGCAGAAGTGCCAGGGAAATAATTCTGATTATTCTGCAATAAGAATAATATCACTCAAATAGGCGCAATGGGGTTTTGCAATGGCATTGAGCTCTTGAAGACCAGAAAGGATAAATATTTCTCTGTTTCTACAGCTGTTTCTATAATAAAAGATGCTGTGCCATTCATCTATTCTTCTCCTTGGGGAAAAAAGGTGCCTCCCAGTGACCTAGATTTCTAGGGACTCTGTTTCTTCATTATAATGATCTCATGACTAGACAGACAGAAGCAAGATGCAAATTGCCTAGTTGAGCAAATTTACTTTTATTAGAAGGGGAATGTTCTCAGCATTTGCTAGGCTTGCAAACTGATATGGCAAATACAGCCAGTGAAAGAGAAAAAAAACCCACACACGCAGAGATTCCAAAGTGAAGTCTCCGTAAATCAAACCATTAAACGACATGTGGTCAAATGCTTGTTTCATGACTATTCTGTCTTTTTGTGCAAACCTCCTTCCTTTATACTTTCTCCCCCTCTCCCTACCCTGTCTACACAAGCATGAACCAAAAATAAGATTTTAAAAATTGATCAAGTATAAATTGTAATGTTTTCCTTACATAGGAAAGGGTGGGGGAAAAGTATAGTTCTTTGTTAAAGCAAGATTTTCAAGTGCTAGAGCACAAATTCTGAAATGTAATGTTACATAGGATTGTGTTTTACTCTCAGTCTTAGTATTTCTTCCTGACCATCCCTTCCCAAATATCTGTAATATGTGGGGTTTGTAATTCTTACAATAGAACAATTTTTGTAAGGATAACAAAAATATAATACAAAAATATAATACATGTGACTACTGTTAGCATTCAAATTCATTATGATGTTAAGTAAATGTATATATGAAGTGAAGTGCACTGAGAAGAAGGCAAAGTGTGTGTCTGTTTATTTAAAATATGTGATATTACACCAAATAGGAAAGGAGATTCCACCTGAACATGAGGAAAAACTTCCTAACTTTGAGAGCTGATCAGCAGCGGAACTCTCTGCCCTGGAGTGTGGTGGAGGCTCCTTCTTTGGAGGCTTTTAAGCAGAGTCTGGGTGGCCATCTGTCAGGGGTGCTTTGAATGCAGTTTTCCTGCTTCTTGGTAGGGGGTTGGACTGAATGGTCCACAAGGTCTCTTCTAATTCTATGATTCTATGATAGTAAGGTAAGTGCCAATAAGGTGTAACCTAAAATTCATCATTGAGATATGTAGCTTTGTAGGTGTAGCTACATAACTAAATTTCTGGATGCCATCTCTAAAAGTACCTTTTCAACAGGACAGTGACCACTACCAAACATTTCTGTGTTTCTGAAAAGCAGGAGTACGAGTAGTGACTTGTCTGCAAAAGTGAAGAACAGACTTATGACACCATAATGCAGTGGTTTTTTTCATTGAAACATATGTAATATTACTTTTTAAATGAATTCTGAATTTTAGAAAACTCTGTATTTTCTTGGTTGGGGCAAACTGATACAGAGCTTCTGAAATCTGTCAACATCTGAGAAATAAGCATTTTCCATCAGAGTACATAGCCTGGGTCCATCCAAAGAAGGAATTGCATGGTTTACTGAAACAGGGTGGGCATTTCTTTTAACAATAAACACAACTATTTTGATATGGCATGTTCTCAATGTAAAGCAAAACATAACTGGATATAAAATTTAATCAAGATTCAAATAGAAGGGGTGAAAGCCACTTTAAATGAGTGGAATTGCAATTCTGATAAGATTATAGTCGTGCTGATTAGATTATATGTTTTTGCAGCCACCTCTTGAAAAAGAAAGGCTATAAGAGAAAGCTTGATTATTTCAGTCATTTTAATAGTACTGAAATGTTAGTGTGTGTTTGTAGAAGTGAGTTAAAATACCAGATTAGTACTATGTGTACTGCATTCATAGGTCCCTTTTCTCACCTGTAGCCTTTCTGAAACTCTGACACATGGAGGTCTGTTCAGTTCAAGATGTAAAAGAGCAAGTACATACTTATTCAGAAGGGAGCCTGCTGTTTCTTGGCTAAGACCAAGAGTGTGTGTATTTTCTTTTTTCCTTAGCAATGGGATCAGTCTTAAATGATCCAATCTCTTTTACAGGGAAGAATCGGCATGCTAGGCAGTGCACTCTATGAGCTTCAGGACTCAAAATGTGATGAACTATTGATTATATTTTAATAATTTTAGACACAAAAATGCACTTTTCACCTTTACCAAATTCACTGACAAAACTCTGAAGCCTATATGGCCACTGGTTTTTTTTTGTTTGTCCATTAGTGTAAACTAGAGCTACTCACTGAAGAATATTTTCGTCAGCTTGGTTTAAAGCATTTACTGAAATTTGAAAGTTTGTGAGGAAAAGCACTTGGAGAATTTTTGAAAAATTAGCAATGTTTTCACCCTCTCTACCCAAGAGTCCAAAAGTGGCAGGTAAAAACTCAGAACCACAATCCGTGAGTGATACCAGATGAGAAACTCCCTCCAGGGCACACAGAAGACTGAGTGACTTGGAACAGACTGTTAACAGGCACCATGTGATGCAAAGCCAATTTTAAGAAATGGGGCTATAAAGTGGAGTCCACAACATGTGAGTGTGGAGTAGAGCAAACAAAAAACCACTTACTATTACATGGTCCAAGTCCTGCCGCATGCACAATGGAGGACCTTCTAACAGCAGTACCAGAGGCATTTGAAGTGGCCAGCTTCTGATCAAAGGAAATTTAGTGTAATGCCAAGTTTTTAAGTTTGTGGGGGTTTTATACATTATAACTCTATTCTCAATTTGCTTCTGACACAATAAATTAATCAGATTCTCAAAGATAATTGTGAAGCACCTGGAAGCTTTAGTATCAATGTCCTAATGTCTATCTCAGGGCTGTCCAACAGGCGGCCCGCGGGCCATACATGGCCCCCCAGCCTGTTGGACATGGCCCTCGCTACCCACCTGAAAGAATTTTTTAAAATATATTTTTTTAAAAAAAATGGCGGCCAGGGGGGGGGGGAGGTGGGGCAGGGAGAAGGAAGGGAGCCAGCTCCTCCTCCCTGCACCGCCCCCTCCGTCCCTCTCTCCACGCCGCCCTTCCTAGGGCGAGGGAGCCGCTGAAAAGGAGCAGTAGGCAGCACCAAGGGTGGCGCGTCAGAGGCCTGGCATGACGCGCCGCCCTTGGCACCGCCTACTGCTAGGAAGGGCGGGGGAGCCGGCTGCCTTCTTCCTCCTTTGCCCCTCCTCCCCGTTCATGCCGCCGCTCGCGATCCGAGCAGCGGCATGCCCGGGGGGGAAGAGGAGAGGCTTCGGAGGAAGGATGCAGCCGGCTGCCTTCTTCCTCCGTAGCCCCTCCTCCTCCCCGCTCGCGCCGTCACTTGCGATCCAAGCAGCGGCACACCCGGGGGGAAAGAGGAGAGGCTTCGGAGGAAGGATGCAGCCGACTGCCTTCTTCCTCCTTTGCCCGTCCTCCTTCTCCCTGCTCGCGCCGCCGCTCACGATTCGAGCAGCGGCACGCCCGGGGGAAAGAGGAGAGGCTTCAGAGGAAGGATGCAGCCGACTGCCTTCTTCCTCCGTAGCCCCTCCTCCTTCTCCCCGCTCGCGCTGCCGCCCGGGATCCGAGCAGCGGCGCACCCGGGGGGAAAGAGGAGAGGCTTCGGAGGAAGGATGCAGCCAACTGCCTTCTTCCTCCGTAGCCCCTCCTCCTTCTCCCCGCTCGCGCTGCCACTCGGGATCCGAGCAGCGGCGCGCCCGGGGAGAAGGAGGAGGGCCTTTGTGAGCGAGCGGCCCCGCCCCCCGCAAGCAGCCCCGCCCCCGCCCCCTTGCAAGCAGCCCCACCCCCGCTCACTGATCACCTCCATTTGGTGATCAGTGACACTTCTTCCGGCCCTTGGATAGAACTTGGACAGCCCTGGTCTATCTGACTCATTTAAGATACTTAAAAGTAATCATGTTGCCCATTTATCAAAAAGGGGTATTATTTAATTATGTTACTCTTAACATGATAATCTCAAGGGGATTCCATTTACTAAGGTGGAAAACAAAAGGAGCATAACTCCATAAATAGGAAGGGATAAAGCCACATTATACAATTGAAATAGAATTTTGTTTCATGTAATCAACATACATCAATGCCCTGTTCATGTGTGTGAGACTAGGATGGGGCTGCAGATGTGGAGTATCTGACCCACAGATAGGAATTCTTCTTACCAAGATTTTTCCCCTTTACTTTTCAAATGTTTCACATTGCAGAGAGTGAGATGTTGAAAATCATTCATATCTAGAACTCTTACCATATTTTTATATGTCTGCATTCCCCAATTCACTTTCCCTGCCCTTTTCCTTTGGCCACTTAGACTGTATTTCTCAATGATCAACAATTTTTCAGCTTATGGAATTACTAAAATTTTGTGGACTGAGGGGAACAAATCATTTCAGGATTGGAATTCTTATTTGTATTCACTGCATCACAACTCTCTTACCACGAGGGATGGAAAATGGGGCAAACTGCATATGCAGTTTTAAAACATATCAAGGTTTGAAACATATATCCATCTGCAGTTTCCATTTACATGCATACACAGTTTACCATTTTCATACATTCCAGAAAGTAAATGGTGGCCACATATACAGACTGAACAGCATCGTAAATTTAAAAAATGGATCAGGACCTTTCCTCTATATAAATAAAGTCAGGCTATTTGGAACCCAAGGTCAGAAAAAAATGTTAGAAGTTCATAAACATCGTCTGTAGTAATGAAGATTAATGTGTAGGTTATCAGAATGCTAATGGAATCTATATACATGGGCTTTTCTCTACAGACATTCATTTTTAACAATGTCAGAGCAGGGTAAGTAGAAACTATCTACTTTCTTGAGTGGAGCCAGCAGTATGGGTAGAGAAAGAAAATATATTCATAATTATTCTTTCTTGGGTCAAAAACAGTTTTCCTGACACTTGGGAGAACCTGTCAGGAAGAATAATAGAACAGTAAGAATGTTGTAGTATTTTCTCCGGGCACCAAAAATCCAAACTATTGTGCACATAAATCCAGTGTTGTATTCATAGAATACTTCCCATGCAAAGCTTTGGCATCATCAAACACTGGGGAGAAATGCAAAGGGATATTTGTTTTTGCCCCCAGCAGGGATAAAACTACTTTATTTATGTTCAGATCTGATAATGGACAAGTGAAACATTTGCATAGCTGTTCTAAAGTCCCTTTCCAGGCACATTTCCTCTTCCCACAATTCTTGTGTAAAACAGGTAAATTGTTTGATGAGAAATTGTACTGAAGCAATGATATAGCTGTGCTTGTTATATTGGGAAGTGGAGCAGATTAAAAGCCAGTGGCAGCCAGGAACTTCATGTTAGTAGAGCAGTGAGTTCATTCTAGGTTTCAATTTGGACTTCAAAGAAGTTCCAAATTGTGATGATTTCACTATGTAACATGATTTCTGTTCCTCTGTTACAATTGTCATTTCCTAATTGGTTCTATCAAAACATGGGAAAAGTGTATTAAATTGCAAATACTTTGTTTTTGCAGGACATCCTGCAGCACAATTTGCTATAGTTTTCAATGAATAATATCTCATCAAGTCTCAACCAATTCAACATAGTTTGTGACAACCACAAAAATGAAGTTTTTGAGTACAGCAACTATTTTCAAAGTACGTTCCACACAATTAACTTTCAGACCAGGAACAAAACATTTTTCAAATGTTGTTGCATAGTGTTATATTTTGTGGACAGGGTTCAGAATTTTGCACAGATTTTGCACAAATTTTAGATTAAAACTCAAAATGGATTCATCACTGTACTGATTCAGAAACTATCAGCATCACTTTCTAAAACCATGAGGAGACTGGAAAGACATCTACCTATTCCTGTGGCTTTCCTCTCCCCCCCCCCCCTCCAGTTTTGTGGCATGTACTGATCCTCATATACCAAATGTATATACCATACAGGTAGTATGGACTAGATGTGGCAGCACCAATAGTGTAATATAGGCTCATTCACATAAATTGTTTATCACCAAAGGAAAAGTGTAGGCAGATGTTTATTTTAGACATCTGTAGGGACTGAAAAATAAATCCAGTGAGAGGCTGCATGAATTGGACCTCATTTCTTATGCTGAACATTTTTATGAGACTGAAAAGCCCCCAGCTAATAGTTACAAAGGTTGGCATAATCTAATCATGCAGAGCTGTACTTCACCAGGAAAATAAAAATACCGCTATCTGGTGGCTAATATCATATGAAATTCTAGAGCTGCAGTGCATATCAGCCCAAAACATGTGTGTGTGTGTGTGTGTGTGTGTATTCATTCAGAAACAGAAGGAAAATGCATTAGGTGACTTAATCTGTCTTTTACAGGAACAGTTCTGGTAGGCACAAATGCTCTCTCCTAAACACAGTTTGAAAATCAATTGTTTATGATGGTGACGAAACCTTGCATTACCATTTTTATTTATGTGGTGTTACTATACACATTCGATGAGCAAAATATAGCACATCCGGGCATATTTCCAAGCTCATTTTGCTAATGAGGTATTAACATGGAACATGACAGGGCTTTTTTATTTTTCACCTGCCACATTATTTTACTACTGTTTGCTCAGCAACACTTCTCTTCAGTACTACATTTTCTTTCACTGTGTGCCTTTCCAAAACATAATTTCCCAACATACAGACTGGATCTAGTTTTTCTACTATTTATTTTATTATTGATTTACAGCACTTTTACCTTGCTCTTTTCAGCCCAAAGGTGACTCAGGGCAATGTACAGACTGGCAACAATTAAATGGCACAACACACATTCACCAATTAAAAACAGTTAAAACACACAATAAAAACCATATAAAATCAATTAAACAATAATAATTGGTGTCTTCCAGTTTAACTCCTTATCCTTTTGCATCATTTAGGCCATTCCGTGTTTGTTATTTCATAATACTGTGTTTATCTAGTCACACTGAAGTTCCAAAAGCTTGCTCAAGTAATATTTAAGAAACTAATCTAGCCAGGACATGTTAATTCCTTTCAGATAGTTGGTCAGATTGTATACAAGCAAGAGACAGTGCAGACAAAACAAAATAAACCATAAAACATGTTACTCTAACATGCAGCTATCCCCCCCCCGCCCCCCCAAAAAAACAAAAACATCTCACTCTTCCACTAGACCATGTTTTTGTACATTTTGGAAGTAAATATTTTTTTTGTTCTTGTGAAAAGCATTTGAACTCCCACCATGAAATAAAGAGGCCAGACAACAAACATAAGATATACAGGGGCCATTGTTTGACCTATTTATTTATTTCACTTCTGCAACCTGGAGGAAAAAGAGAGGTTAAAGGTTAAATCCACCTAATAGGTATAGTTGAGGGACAGAGGTCACTTTATTGACTATCTCCACAGACCACCCTGGGCCAGCACTTCAACCTTGAGGGGCGATCCAAACTATTTGTGTTTCTCACCATGGTCAGTTAACAGGAATGTCATCCTGAGGGCACTCCCTCCCAAACCACAAGGTTTCACAAGACCAAGAACCCCCATTCTAGTCTCAATGGTGACCCAGTTCCCAGCTTGCCAAAGTAGACACCTTAGAAAGATCACTCCAGAAGGCCAGCCTTCACCCACAAAACATGACCACTCTCCTAGGATTGGGCAAGTTTATGCCACCAGACCAAAGGATACATCCCAACCTTGATTATAAAGTCTTTGTTGTAGAAAAGCCATGCTGGGCCAGCAAAATTAGAGTAATAACTGGAATAATAAATCCAGTTATTTAACCAAGTGGTAAGCATTCCAAGGCTGGTGTTGAACAATAAGCCCTATGTATATGCCAGTGTTTCCCACCCTTTTTTGAGCCATGGCACACTTTTAACATTAAAAAAATCCGGGGGCACACCACCAACCAAAATGACACAAAATGACACTCTAATGCAGTAAAGAACGGCTGGGGGATGGTGGCCTGCTGGGAGCAGCTGCTGGGAGTGCCAAAGCCAGGGGAGGGGGCGGAGCCAGGCCTTGCCATGCCCCACCCCCTCCCCTGGCTTCAGCTCTCCCAGTAGCTGCTCCAGCCTTGAGGGGGCAGTGCCAAGCTGACGGTGGCAGAGCCAGCACAATGCTGGCTTGACACTGTCCCCTCCTGGCTGGAGCAGCTGCTGGGAGTGCCGAAGCTGGGGGGAGGGGGCGAAGCCAGGCCATGCCATGCCCCGCCCCCTTCTCCAGCTTCAGCTTTCCCACAGAGGAGGTGCATGAGCGGTGGACGGGCTTCAGTGGCCAGGTGTAGCAACCCAGTTCCCTTTCATGCCTGGGGGGCAGGGGGCAGCACCGGAGGTCCCACTTGCATTAGGGCCAGCTGCAGTTGATGAGGACATGGAGGAAGGGGCTGATGAGTTAGCTGGGCCTTCCTCTCCCACAGAGAGCTTGGCCTGGGATGATGAATGGCCTGACGGCTATGCTAGCTGGGAAGTTCAGGCTGACCCTGAGAGTGATGATTCTGATCATTATGAGAAACCAGGTGGTTACGGGTTGCAGGAAAGGATCAGGGAAACAGTGGAGGATGAGTTGATGGAAACTGAAAGGAGTTCGGCTCTCATGAAGATAGCGACCCAGGTGCTGGGAGGCAAGGACGGAGCTTTGATAGGAGACGGAGCATTGAGTCCAGCAGGAGGGATTGGCACTGTAGCCTAGAGCGCCAGAGAAGCGCTAGATCCCGTAGCACAGATTGGCGCAGAAGCCTAGAGCATCGGGGGCCTCGCCAAGGGGATTAAGTATAGGATCCGTGGGAAAGGATCCTCTAGCTCGGCCACTTCTATTCTAAGAGGAGTGAAGCGAGCGGAGTTCCATGGAGCCAAGTTGCCGGCTCGAGCCTTGCCAAGAAGTTTCTTGGAGTTGTTCATGACCTTTGCCTTGTTCTTTGCCACGGACCAAGTCCTTGATCTGCATAGTTTTGCGGAGCCTTTGCCACGTTTGCATTTGGGTTTATCTACGGACTCTTTACCTATTGGATTGAACTTTTTGATACTTTATATGGACAATTTACCTTTTCACCTGTTTCTTATTATTCAATAAATAGTTAGCTGATTACCATCTCTGTGTGTGTGATTAAGGGGCTGGGCCAAGACCCTGCATCATGACACCGGGGCTCCTCCTCTGCGTGGCTTCAGTGAGCGAGGGGTGAGAGTCATGGAGGGAGTCATGGAGGAAGTCATGGCGGATTGGAAGCCGGCTGGGGAAACGGCCGAAGGAGGTGGTGCCCTGGCCCCTTCTTTTTTTCACCACCGCCTGGCCCTTCCTCCTCCTCCCCCAAGCAGCAGGAGTTCGGCAGGAGGGGGGAGGAAGGGGGGCAGAGAGCTTTTCTCGCGGCACAGCTGGAGGTCCATCACGGCACACTAGTGTGCCACGTCACAGCGGTTGGGAAACACTGGTATATGCAATAATTAACCCTAAAGATTGTATCAACTTTGTAATGCAATATCAATCAAATGCATACAGGAGACACTACAATAATATACGTAGTCTCAGTATATAAAGCGGGAAACAACATCATAACATAAAGATATAATCCGATACATACGGAGTGTGGATGTAAACCGCTGGCAGTCCCGAACCGAAAATACAAAGGCAATGGAGTTCAATGGGAAGAAGCAAATGGGTCCAGGCTAATAGAGTTCAATGGAGAGAGGTAAGTAGTTCCAAGGAAGAGCAAAATAAAAGCTGTAGATTCCCAAGCAACGCCCGCGGCTATGAGCTAAGAAGCGTGCTAATTGTAATCCAAGCCAGGGATTCGGCACCATGATGATAAACACGGAGTAGTGCTTCCAGAGATGTAACAAGGACGCAGGGCATGCCACGACAGTCCAAAGTGTGGGCCCGATCCGTTTTGCCGGTAGACGGCTTCTTCAAGCGGCAAAGTAATATAGAGCATTCATCAATGCGTCAAAGGGAGGAGATATATAAAGTGTATCATACACGAAGATAATTCTATAATAAAGTACATAAACACATATAAGGTTCATTCTCTACAACAAAAGCCCAAATAGGAAGTTTTTTGCCCATCTTAATACATACCATGCCATAAGGAAAATAACAGGCGTGACCTTCCCTGAGGACCCGAAGGTAAGTGGGCTGGGGAATGGTATAGCCTAAATAGCATAACAATAATAAATCGCAGCTGCTGATTAAGTGAGGAGGGCGTGCAGGGACAAGGGCTCGTTTAGGCCAAGTGGATATTCTGTTTTGAGTAGGGTAATTAGGCGTGTTTCACATCGGATCAGATTATCATGATTGTTGCCATGGGGATGAATTGGGACTCTTTCAAGTGCTGTAAATTTAAAGGAGTCCGGTGCATGTTTGGATTGAAGAAAGTGTTTGTACAATATAGAATTGTCCATATGATGGCGAATTCTGGAATGGTGTTCCGCAGCCCTGGTCCGGAGGGGGCGGGATGATTGGCCTATGTAAATGAGACCACACCCACAGATTAATGCGTAGACACAATTCGTGGATGAACAATTGGACTGGTGTCTGATTTGAAAAGGTCTTCTCTGGTGTGGAGATTGGATGGTGCGATCAGTGTAGACTTGTTTGCATGAGGTACACCCTCCGCAGGGTTTACATCCTGGTCTTAAAATGCTGCGAACAGAAGACTGTTGGATTGAGGAGTGTACCAAAAGGTCCTTAATATTAGATGTACGTTAATGTGCAATCTTTAGGGTTCTTTGTGTTTATACTGTGAGTATTCTCTACTTCTCTCCAGTGTATTTACTATATGCAATAATTAGCCAACCAGTTCTTCCAAGTCCAGTCCACCCTATATTCCTCACCTTGTCCCTTTCTTTTTTTGTCCAACTGCTCCCAATATTTCTTTTACGCCTCCTGAAAAAACGATAACAGATCCACATACTTCTTTTAAAATCTTCTCAATTGTATTGTGTGTTAAATGATCCCCATTTCCATCCCCAAATCCCCTGCAGGGAGAGCTTGACATCCAAAGGCATTGAAACCAGATCTCCTATATCCCTGAGGCACTGCAGAATGTGCTACCAGCCCAAAAGAAGAGTATAAGCTAATGACTAATCCTTTGGGAACTAACATTAAACCACCAAATGAACCTGTGATAAAACCACACGTCAACCCTGTAAACTGGGAAGCTGGATGCAGTGACAAAAGGTAGCCATACAGACCTGGATAATTTCTGGAGGGTGAGCCTTAGCCACACCAGTTACCTCTGAATCAGTTCCTAATGTATGAGACTTAGTAGCATCCCAATGTTCTTCAGGCCAAACACCCCAAGGCCATGTAGCTGCTTTCCCATCCTCATTAATAACCTGCTGGGAACCAAATTGATAAGCAACCAAATCTGTCAACATCTGGTGACAGCCAGTGTCAGACCCTCTATGAGAATAACTAGTCTTATTAAAATCATCATTATTGTCTTATTGTGATGCCCAGCCCTTGGCCTTTTTAAGGTCATCAACTGTCAGCCTTCCAGCTCTACAATCTTTGTCAATACGATTGCCTGCTGAATGGCTCCATTCTCCTCATTGGGATCTGATTTGTCAAGGTGCACCAGACAAGGATGCTTAGCTGGAACCTTCTTTGCTAGGCCATTGTTTCCTTCCTGGACCTTTCTGGGAAGCATTCTGCAGGTACAAGAAAAATGTAGAAAGACAAAATTGTTATTAACAATGCCGCAAAATGTCCCTCAATAAAAGAATAAAGCCCAATCCAATAGACTGGTCTGCAATGAAGCAAGCTGGTCTCCTGTGATCTCAGGAAGAAAATTACCAATCTAGTGCAAAATGGATGCTACCTCATTACAAGGTCTTTGTATGATAGATTATTGACAAGTCGTGGAACAAAATGGCAATCACCTTTGTATGAGAGATTTCTGGGGGAAAAATGGAGCAAAATGGCTGCCACTTTGGTCTTAGGTAGGAGCTGACAAGAAGTGAAGCAATATGGCCATGGCCTAGGTGCTAGGGAATAACTAACAAGAAGTGAAACAAAATGGCCAGCACCTTGTAAGTGGTGATGGGAAGTTGTTAGGGGTGGAATCTATTTATAGATTCTTCTGCCCCTTGTCACATGCAGGAGGGAAAGCTTAAATCAGGGAATCCTCTCAAAGCCCCATCTGGCCTCCTTCATGTGGGCCTTCAAAAGCCTCCCCTTGCCACAGGCTTTGCCTCTGTGGCTTGGGTGGGGGAACATTATTTCTTTTCTCAGTAGAACTTTGCTGGGTGGTTGGGTATAGAACCAAATGTTGTTCATCTTGTGCCTTGCCAGTTTCGTTACTCTGTGCCTCTTACATTTCCCACTGTCATCCAGTGGTTGGCAGATCCTTTGCCTCAAGGGTAAGGAATCTATTCGGTTTTACAACCCTTTTTTCCTGTCATTGCTCTGATTTGTATAGTAGTTTTCCAATATCAAGCCTCTGTTAGGAAAAGGGTCCAGCATCCAGATGGCTCCCAAAAAACCCAAAGCACAGCAGAAGGAGTGGCCATAAAACTAAGTGTGGATTAACCACCCAGCATCAATAGATCCACTGGCTGTTCTGTTTCAGTTCACACTAAACCAATAACCACTGTTTAATGTTTATAGATTTAGCATGAGAATATTTTAGAACTGTAACCCATAAAAGGAATTATGTAAAATTTTGAGAACTCTCTAAGTCAGAGAATCTCCAGCTCAGCTCATCTAAGAGCAACAGAAATAACAGGCAGCTGCTGAGTCTGGAAACTGATATTTCAAAGCTTTTTATGATCAGGGTTCTGGACTATCAAGAGCTGGGAGCTGTATTAGGCCACAAGATAACTTTGGAGCTGCATCTTCCAAACAAATATTTTGTCACAAAATGTCCTCTGGCAATCCTTAGGACAACATCCCGACCCCTTCCTATTACCCTCTTCCTGGGCCTAAAAGATTCTGGAAGGTTGTCAAAAATTTCCCTATACAGGCAGTCCCCAAATTACAAACATCAGAATTACAAACAACTCATAGTTAAGAAGGGAGTGAGACAACAGGATGTGAGAGGAATCTACCCTAGGAATAATATTAAAACTTTATTTGTATACTGCCCTGTCTCCCCAAAAGGACTTGGGGCAGTTTCCAACATATAAGGCAAACATCCAATTGCCAGAAAGAAAATCATACACACAATTACATCAAAATAAACACACTAAAAATTAAAAGTATTTTTTAAAAACATTTCATTTTAGCTCCTTTGTAGAGAAATTCACTCCTGGAAGAGTTATAATGGGGAAAAGGTGTCTCAACTGAAGCTTGTTCACCAATTCTTGTTTCCATAACAAGTCATTTTTTTTCAAAATCTAATTATCTCAGTGACAAAAAGTGGTTTCAGATATTCTGAACAACAGAGACAGCAAAACAAAAAAAGGGGTGTTAACCATTCCCAATGCTATCTATTTGGCCAGTGTAGATGAGCCCTAAGTGGAACGGTTTCTTGCAAATACCTTAGGCAGTTAAACTATTCATGATTCAGCTCCAAAATCATGAAATGACCTTGAACAAAAAAACACATGACCTTCATGCTTTTCTCTGGGATTTGAAAGAGATTATTTGGATTAGCCTTCAACAACTGTACATGTTGGGTTAAAGCTGCCTGTGCTATCTAAAAGTATTTATTCATCTTAGGTAACTTTTCAGCTTGTTTTTATTGAATTTACAATTATTACTTTACTGGTGGTTATTTCTCAACCCACCTAGAAATTGCTAAATAACAAGTCCAAAGATTTCCAAAACAAATATGCAGACAAATAACATTCAGATTAGAAATGAAACTAGTATCACAACCTCCTTTTCAATTTTGTTGTCTCACTCATTTTTCCCAAGCTTGCCAGTCTCTATCTTTTTTGTGTGCATGTGTATATGTTTGAAGACAATGTGAGGGATGGTACATATGCATGAGGAAGAGACCCATTAACCCTCCCATAGCTCCAGACTTCAACCTCCCTATTCTATTAAATGAGATGAAAAGTTGCAGATCTCACCATTTAGCTGCTCCTTCACACATTATAAAATGGGTTTGTTTAATTAGAAAGGCATGATTCCCACTAATGGTGTCAGATACACTTTCTATTGGACCCTTTTGTAATTGAGGGGGCAATCTTGTGTGCAGGTTTCAGGGACTCACAGCTTCATCAAATGAGTGCATGGACCATTAACATCTATTCATCCCGAGTAACTTTGATCTTTTTAAAAGGGGCAATAGAGAAAGCAAGTGAAGAGACAAAGAGAGAATGCAATGTTAGCATCTCAAAGGTTCCTGATTATTATTCTATATGCAGTCATCAAACTGAAGAAAATGCCAAGGAATTTTAAAAACACACACATGTCTAATAAGTCACATGATAATTAGAAATAATAATGAAATACTTCTGGTTGCGTACATTAGAATTGTAATTTTTTCAAATAAACACTTCCTTCATTTTCATATCACAACTGAAATTCTCCTTCATGAAAACATTTCGCAGGCAGCAATCCAAGAAGAGAGAATCGAGACATGTTTGATGGGGTGAACATGAATGGGATGAAAGTTTTATTAACACTTATAACCTTTTAGTCATGTGTAAACTAAGAGCTTGGCTCTATAACCATTGAAGTCATTAGATACAGTTTGAATGGCTTCAGATATGTAGTCTTTTTCCGAGCCCTTTGGTTCATGCCCCCCCCATTCTGTCTTTCTCCCTATATGGGGCCCAGGGTGTCATACAATATAAGATTACGTATATACAACAAAAACAATAAATAATGCTATTTATTTTGAGAGAAATAATTCTACCAAAAATAGGGATGGGCAAAATCTGCCAAACATGAGTTTGTTGAAAGTTCATTCTAACTTAAATCTTTATGATATTGTAGGAGTTTTAACTTATATGTAAAATTTGGACATATTTTTGTGTGGATTTTTTCAAAATGGGTATACACTGTATCTTTTGAATGCATTCTTCTGTTTACCAAGATCTGTTTCTTGCATTTTAAATAAAAAGTTTCATCATGTAGGGTTTCTCCCCCTCAAATGCTTGTATTTTTATGTGTGCCTTGTAGACTATCTAAACGATTGCATCATTTTTAAAAATCCATATGTTCTTTCTCAAGTTTTAAGAACTCTGGGAATCCATTCTCTCATTCCCTTAATAGCACATTTGACATGGGTAAGTGTTACATATTTTTATTGGTGTATGCTTCCATAGTTTTGATTGCTTGTCTAGGAAAGATGGAGTAACTATCCTTCTGATGTTCTTTTCCTAGAATCATAGAGCTGAAAGAGACCACATGGACCATCAGGTCCAACCCCCTGCCATGCAGCAAAGGCACGAAATAACCCTGACCATCCAACCTCTATTTAAAAGCCTCCAAATAAGGAACTTCCATCACACTCTGAGCCAGTGAGTTCCATTGTTGAACAGCTCTAATAGCCAGGAAGTTCTTCCTAATGTTCATGTGGCATCTCATTTCCACCTGAACATTAGTTTGAATCTATTGTTCTGGGTCCTGTCTCTAGAGGAGCAGAAAACACGCCTGCTCCCTCTTCCTTATGACATCCTTTTGAATATTGAAACATAGGGATCAGGTCTCCTCTCAACACTCTCTAAACATACCCAGTTCTTTAAGCCACACCTCATGATTTCCATACCTTGGATCATTTTATTCGCCCTCCTCTGGACACATTCCAGTTTGTCAATATCCCTCTTGAATTGTGGTGCCCAGAATTAGACACAGTATTCCAGATGAAGTCTGACCAAAGCAGAATAGAGGGCCACCATGGCTTCCCTGGATTTAGACACTGTACTCTTTTGATGCAGCCAAAAATCCATTGGCTTTTTTAGCTGCTGCATCACGCTGTTGGCTCATGTTCAACTTCTTGTTCACTAAAACTCCAATTTTATCTCTCCCAATTTGGTGTTATCTGCAAACTAGATAAGAATGTCCTGTAAACCTTCATCCTAGTCATTAATAATGATGTTGTACAGCACTGGGCCCAGAACAGAACTGTGCAGAACCTCACTAGTCACTTATTTCCAGAATGAAGAGGACTCATTGATGAGCACCCTTTGGGTTCAGTCACTTAAGCAATTACCAATTCACCTAAGAGTAGCATTGTCTAACTGACATTTTACTATTTTGTTTGCAAGAAGATCATGGGAGACCTTGTCAAAGGCCTTACTGAAATCAAGATATGCTACATTCATAGCATTCCCTGCATCTATCGAGCTTGTTATGCTATCAAAAACAGAGATTAGGCTGGTATGATTTAGCATTTGAGTAACCACAACATTCTTTTCTAAGTGATTGCAGACTGCCTCCTTAATGACCTGCTCCAAAATCTTTCCTGGTATTGATGTCAGTCTGACTGGGTGGTTGGCCGTAAGTATAAGGCAAGTCTTGGGGCCAAAATTTTGAATGGTGTAATGAGCCATGGGTAAGTTAAGGGACAGTCCATGGAAAGGCGAAAGCATCAATGACACCCCAGGGAAGCTGATGAAAAGGTCCTCTGGGTGATGGTTGCCAGTTGGGTTCTGGCTGGTTAGAGTAAGCATTCCCCAGTGGACTTACGTATGCAGAGTGATCCTGAGGGAGAAGGCGATCCTGTAGATAACCAAAAACTAAAACCATGTAGGACTTTAAAGGTTATAACCAACACTTTGTACTATTCCTGGAAACTAATTGGCAACCAGTGGAGAAATTTGGGTATAATAATTTCACTCCTAGGATGTTCCTATAACCAATCAAACTTCCGTTTTGAACTAATTGGTGCAGAGGTAGCCCAATGTAAAGTGCAATGCAGAAGACAAGTCTTGAGGTTACCAGTCCATCCGCTACCATCTTCAGGTTCTCCAGTTTGAAGAAGGGGTGTAGTTGGTATATATCAGCTGAAGCTGGTGATAAGCACTCCTAAGCTCTGGCCTTTCACCACTGTATTCAAAGGAGTGTTCACTTTTTTGATAACAGTGAGGGTTCAGTACTTACATTGACCCTAATTCATTGACCCATGAATAAATCAAATTTTTAAAAATTGGGTTGATTTTTTGACTAAAAGCTTTAGACTTATACATATATAATAGAGCTATACAACACTTTGTTTGTAACTAGTTTGTCATATCTATTCCATAAGATTCATACATATGAAGCAATATTTAGAAACATGAGGGATGCCCCACAAAAAACGTAAGATTCAAAACACTGACCTATGACTTTCAGATGGGTTATGTAAGCCTCATAAGTGGTTCCAGATCTCTGTCATGGGATCTGCTTCTCCCCCAAAAGGGGCTGGGGTTGGTTCCCTATGGAAGACACTTATGCCCAGAATTGAGGGGGAAACCCTGCCATTTTCCCAAAGGGAGTGGCAAGGGGGGAGGGGGCTGAGTGGGAGGGAGAAAAGCCTGGCTGGATGTCTGAGCAAGAAAGAAGCCCCTCCAGCACATGGCCAGGCCAGAGAGAGAGACAGGCAGGGACCACAACATTGAGGTTTTAACAAGGCAGCCCCAGTATTCTGAAGTGAGCAGAATTCTGGGAAATGTAGTTTAGGGTGGGGCTTTTTAAAGTCTGTCACAGGGGGTCCTTGCCTTCCCAAACTATATTTCCCAGAATTCTGATTACCACGTTGTATCTCCTTCTCCTCATAATTTTTGGTGGGGAAAAACCTGTGTTCATTCCTCTAAAGGGATTTTGAGATAAAAGGGGATTGTTGGGAATTGAATCAACCCTGTGAGGTAGGCATTAACTCCTAAGTTACCCTAGTTGGGAGAGACAAGGAGGGTGAAAGACAGGCAGAAACCATCACATTGAAACTTTAACATAAGAAGTGAGCGGAATTCTGGGAAATATGGACCCCTAATGATATTTTAGAAACACTTTAGAAATGATTCACTGCCCATCCCCCTTAATTTAGTAATAAGTATTTTTTAAAAAAAATCATTGATTGCACAGGCCTAATATATGGTAGTTAAAATACGTATGTTAAAATATACATGTTAGTAAAAGATTTGATATTAGATAATCTTGAGATTCTGGATGTGAAATGCATGAAACTCATTATTCATCCTATCATTCAGAAGAGCCCCTAGAATAGAAATGCCCATAAACAGCAGGATATTGAGTTCTTATCTTACCATCTAATACTTTTTTTTTTGAACGCTCGGTGTTAACAGCAGTAAGATGATCAGAGCCCCTGGGCTACTGGCTGACAGAAACCATATTTAGTTTGAGAGTCTGAATTCCCACAACTCTATACAACAATCTCATTTTTCACACAAGGTTGCTTAATACTGTTTTTTCTTCTCTCTAACCTCACCCACCTTCTCCCTCTCCCTCTTGCTCTCAACTGACTTAATCCTAGTTTCCCAGTGATGTTCAAAAATGCTGCTCTAATTAAAATCAGGCAAATATTTTCTGCCATATGTAATAGGCAATGGGAAGTACATATGCAATGGTTTAACTGAACATCTAAACATCACATAAAGAAAGGTTTTCATCTGGATTCTGAAGCTCAGTGAAACATCCAATCTGTATAACATTGCTGGACCTGTTGG
The DNA here is from genome assembly GCA_030556195.1 of Anolis apletophallus. NCBI lineage: Eukaryota > Metazoa > Chordata > Lepidosauria > Squamata > Anolidae > Anolis > Anolis apletophallus. Next base: position 71,987,816 of record JARBWK010000012.1, on the reverse strand, counting down.
TGTTTTTTTTTATTACACTTGGTCTGGTGAAGGCTAGGGTTTGTGCAATAATTCTTCACATACGGCAGACGTTTAAAACAAAAACAAAAACTTTTATGCAAGTAAAGAAAGAACCATAATGGCTGGGAGGATATACAAGAAGGATAAATTCTAGGCTAATTCTTTGATCTTTCTTTGAAACCATGTATCTTAATCTAATCTCATTCTTGGAACATTTGGCAGTAGCAACCCCCATTCAATACAAACAAAAATGTTTCAACTGGCAGTCCGATGCCTGGTGAATGTACCCAGGCCAGACTTTTAAACATTTTAACAGCTAAAATGCCAGATGCATGCGATTTTAGCTACTGGTAAAACAAAAAGCAGCAAGCAACCCAGAATTCCCAGTTTTCTTTTAAAATAACAGCAACATTAAGATTTTTAAAGCACATTCTGTCTTAAATCAAAATAGATTGTATATTGGGATTCAAGTGTGCCTACGAACTCAATAAATGGACAATCTAGAACAAATCTGGACTCATGTCAAAAGGCTTTTTGGCATCCAAGACCCTGCTTCTTTAAGTCGCCATGGGGAGAAAGTCAGGATATAAATAAAATAAATAAATATATAGAATAAACATGGTGCATTTCAGTGACCACAAGAATTACAGGTTTGGAGACCTGTTGTGCCAAGCTTTCTAGAAGGTCAGAAACAAAGATGGGTAGAAGGCAACATCAGAGGTTTGTTCTCAGTGGCCAGAGAGCATGTCAACAGAAAAGTACTCCAAAGAACTGACATGTAGCAATAGCAAACACAGAGCATTTTATTGATTTTGACAGCTATTCAAAAACCCACGCCAGATCCTGATTGCTTGAAAAACTGTCCAGGCAGGATCCACATCCTGAGTGGCTCAGGAAGGATTCTATCAATTTCATTGCTAGTTGGCTATTCACGGTGGAAGAAAATTTAATAAGTATTGATCCACCTTTGAGAGGGTCATATAATTCATAATTTTGAGGGGGGGGGGTCCTGATTTCTCAATAGCTGATCTTTCTTGTGGGAGGAAACAATCTGAATCCTGAGAAAAACCTGAATTGGAACTGGCACAGATTCTAGTATGCCTGAAAATTATGGAACAAACTTATGTGGTTTTCTTCCGTCTGAAACTAATCAGAATGTAAGAGGTCCAAAGGGCTTGTTCATGTTCATGTTTCTTTGTTGCTGCCAGCACTCTGCCCCATAGAGGGCTACTGGGTGATCAACTGTAGTGTATATCGTAGCCTTGTTTAGGCATTTTTGAGTCACACAGAATGCCAGTAGTTTGCTGCCATTTCATCCAGGATGCATTTATTCATGACCTTATGCCTGTCATTGTTTCACCATCTATGGAGACCAGTGACCCTAGGTTTTTAAGGTGGGTGGCCTTCTTTATTGTTTGTCCATTAATTTTATTTGTTTCTAGTTTTAAGGCCACATTCCAGATACTTTGTTTTGAGTATGTTCAATTGAAGTACATTTTCACTGACCCTATCACTCCAGCTGTTGTTGCGGGGGCTGCACATTTTCTGTGGCTGGGTGTGATGTCATCTGCATCCAGGAGCATCCAGGGATGCATTATCTGAAAATCTGCTGTAGCAGTGTTCTAGTCTGTATGGGGAAATTGGGACAGGCCACATGTACAGTAATTGTATATTTTACATTTATGTTTTGGAAGCTTCCTATCAGTTCCCAAAGTCCTAGGTTCTGCGATTTTTGGGGGAGGGGGGAAGTGTTCTTAAAATCATACCCAAAGACCACCATTTTGATTGGGTCACCATTTTGATGATACAGATGTTTTTCTGTGTGCTCTAGGATAAGTATGTTTCAGTCCCCATTCAGTCATCTAAGTCAACCTGTGGAAATACAATAGATAGACGCTATCCTCTCTCCATCACCACTACTTCCTCAACAAAACCAATTGGTTTGCATGTGTGTAGGTGTAGGTATATGTGTGTGAGGTAGAAAGATGTTAGTTGTAATCTAAAGGAATAATTTTTCTAGTCTCTCTGTGAGAGGTCACACTATCTGATCATAACAGTTTGGGCCATCATTGATGTATATCACTTTCCCAGAGGATCTGCAGATTGGGCTGACTCTAAATGAAGTGCTTCAGTTTAAGAGAGTGTTTTAAATTGCTTCTCAAACTTTGGATTCTGACTCCAAATAGAGTCCCTTTAGCTTAATGTTGGAGTCCCCAAACATTTGGCAACAAAACAAGTTTTCTGAATACCGCCTAGAGATTGTTTTAGATAGTTGCACAAATCTATTGTGCAGTGTTTACAGTGGATTCTGCAGAAGATGTTTCTGCTCTACTTCATGGGATTCCCTTAGCTCAGTGATTCCCAACTTTTTTTTAACCAGGGACCACTAGACCAGGGGGCACCCTCCAACATTAATACCAAAAAATTTATGAATCAGTTTTCGTTCAACTTTAGGTTCAGTTTGGTTTATGGGGTGCTGATTCAGAAAATTGCATTGGATAGACCACATCAGCTCTAGTTTCTGAAACAGAACATATGCCATCCAGTACTCGCCATCTGATTTTGCAACACCAGTCGCTCTCATTGTAACGATGTAGAAATAGTGAGTCCGTGGACCAAATTTTAGTCCTTGCAGGCCACTGGTGGTCCATGAACCACAGGTTAGGAACCACTGCCTTAGCTCAATTTTGGGGTCATTAAAATATTCGCCACGGTTGAAGATTTCTTAATACTACTTAGACATTTACACAATTCTGTTAGCAACAATGTGCAGGGTTTACAGTGGAGTCTGCAAAAGATGCGTAAGCTGTACTTCATAAAAAAGGAAATTCAGCCTATTTTTATGTACCTACAATCTATTTACGGGTGGTCATGTAAAAATGTCTTGGGCCAAAAGGGGAGATGAGTAGAAAAAATTAAAATCTTCTTTCAATAGGATTTCTACATGCCGTGACAATGAGATCAAATGAGACAAAGATGGAGAGAAGGATAGAAGCCATGTCAGAAATGCTTAGATATACTGTTTTTATGTAATAGATGGAACTATTAAGTAGCTTTTGCAGAATGAAAAATGGACTTTACATGGATCAACAATTCTTGGGGATTTACAGGATGGAAAATCTTTTTTTTTTCAATTTTGAGTTAGACTTTTGAACATTTTCTGTTTTAAAGAACCATATATAACATTACTATAAGGTAAAACCTCTATTATTTGTGAATGTCAGAAATGTTATAAAGATTTTTTTTAAAGCAAGACACTTGCACAGAATTTATTTTTAAATTCTCCTAAATGTATGCCCAAACACTAAAACTTTGCTCACTCTTTTCATATTCCCATTGTGTTAATTTGAATGTGATATGAGACAGGCCATGCCATACTTCATTGCAACCACAAAAAGCGAGAGAGGCAAGAAAAGAAGAAGAAAAGACCCCCCCATCTTTTGAATCTCATGGGCTGGCTATACATCATCAGCCTACATTCCACAGGAATAGCAATGTAACATAAAGATCAAGTCTGGAAAATGTGTAAACTGATCTCTTACTGTTTTGATTCCTCTTAGGCTTTTCTTTAGCTCTAAACATAATCTTTCATGTGAAAGGAGCTCCTTTTGATATAATTTTGATTACAGTAACTCTTTCAGTGCTTTTGAATTGTTGATTTTTTAAATTAAAAAATGTCTTTCAAACTGTTAATGCTAACAAGACCTTGGTGCTTGGGAATTGGGAATGGTGGTGGTTTCGTGTAAAAAGCATATCTCCCTTGCTGTACCCCAAATTGGGACTGAGTCAACAAAGTTTAGTTATGTATGAACTTTCTGAACTAGGAACAAAATGATAAGACCATAGAGATAAAATAAACTGTGCTTTTGATAGTCTTCTAGTTTAAAGAACCATCTATATGTATAACATGGAAATACACTAGGCCATCCCAGGAGATGTTTTGAAGAACATCTATATGAAGAAGATGGAAAATTTGAGTCAAGGTTGAAAGTTATTCAACATAAAATGTTCTAAATAGTTAAAATGTGTTAAGTTGTGAGTGCAGCAGAGGTACAAGTAGGTTAAAATGAGGCATATGAGAGCAAACTCACTGTGTTACTATTTTCCTGACGAAGAATGCTAGCCCACACACTCAATCAACTCAGATTGCATCCAGATTCCTGAATTACAGATTCTCCATGACATTGTTATTAGGTGCAAATTCCCTATTTTGAAAAACCTTTTGCAACTTTGAAAGTAAAATCAGAATAACATCACGTGTGGTTTTTCATCTTAGTCTAGCACACTATGTATAGGAGCCCCCAGTGGTGAAATGGGTTAAACCTTTGTGCTGGCAGGACCGAAGACCGACAGATCGAAGATTCGAATCTTGGGAGAGCACAGATGAGCTCCCTCTCTTAGCTCCAGCTCCCCATGCAAGGACATGAGAGAAGCCTGCCACAAGGATGATAAAACTTCAAAACATCCGGGTGTCCCCTGGACAATGTTCTTGCAGATGACCAATTATCTCACACCAGAAGTGACTTGCAGTTTCTCAAATCACTCCCAACATGGAAAAAAAATAACACTATGTAACATGATTTTTGTTCCTGGGTTATAAATGTCATTTACTAATTGGTTCTACCATAAAATCATGGAAAAGGTTTATTAAACTGCAATTGTTTTTCAGTGACTGTCTCATTGAGTCTCAACCAATTCAACATAGTTTGCGGCAACTATAAAAATGAAGTTTCTGGAATATAACAAGTACTTTCAAAGTAAGAACCACACAATTGAATAGGACAAAACACTTTAAACCAGGAACCCTTTTAAAAAGTTACACAGTATAATAATTTACTCTGACTAGTTGCAGTTCCCGAGGGAGCCAAACTTAGATCTTTCTCATCACTTGGTACCTGATCGTTTTCCTAGAGATACAGGGACTTAAACCTGGAACCTGCTAACAAGTTAATTTCCTTAGTAAGAAGATGTAAGGATGAAATGTTTTTCAAAATCATTTATCCAATAAAGCAAGTAGAAATGAGAAATAATCATAGGCAAGACTTAGTTTATCTGGCATTCTACTTCATAATAGCCATCCACCAGTGATAATACATTTTATGGTGACTTTAATAATATCTGATGTGATAACAAATTTTAAGTTTTATTTGCAACCCTGTTATGAATACATTTCTTCATATCACTAGTTTCAAGCTTTGGAATTTTGGTTATTTTTTCAGTTAAAAATGGTCCAGACAAGAAGCAGAACGAATAAAATTCCCACAGATTAATACATCTCACATTTCCACAAGAGAGCTGGTAAATTTACAAAGATGCCTCTCACATTGTTCAACTTCTAGCTTCAAATGTGCACTGCACAGCAATGAAAACAACTGTGCACAATGGCTGACATGTCATTTCTCCATTCTCCTTTTTTAATCTGCCAGGTATTTTGAGAAAAGGAAAGACTTAAAGATGCAGTCCAAACGTTAAAAGCCCTTTCTTCTTTCTTTCCCAGGATCTCATGGCTGAACTGAGGGACACACCTATTCTCAGCTGATTCAGAATTTGGAAACAGAGTTTTGGGCTTTCAGGATTGTGCGTGCTTTATCCAAAGGCACTGACTTTGCTATAGCAGCTAATGGGAGTATGAAGAATTTGGAAGGGCTGAAGTCATTGTTTAGGATTAATTGGTAACAGTGAAGACAGTCTGCCAATATGTTCTCTCACTATGGGTTCACGCATAATTGGAATTTGTGCAATTTACAGTAAAAACTGGGTGGGGGTCAGAAGAGGAAAGCAGGTCTTGCAGGAGGCAAGAGAGAAGCCATGGTTCTAATCAGGTAGGACTCTACATTCTACAAGGAAGAATCACCACCTCAACAGACGGCTGGTGGCAGAAGGAGGCAGTGGTCCACTTTACCGCAAGGTGTAGGGAATCTGGCACTCCACACCTTGCATCACCTGCATTGGCTGCCTCGCCGGGAGGAAGCATGGAACATGTGTGGTGTGCTCAGCTTCCCCCAAGGATTGGCAATGTAGGAAGCCTCCTTTGTTAGCTGGGTGGTGGCGTGGCATTCAGGTTCCGCTCCTCTGCACCCATGGAGCTAGTACAACGTTGCTAGATGGGAGCCAGGCAGCTCCATGGGTGACTGGGGCTAGATTGGTGTTTGCTGCCAAATCTATCCTGGTATGATGAGGTTGTCAGGGAAAAAGTGGAAAGCAATGTGCGTGTTAAGGCTGGGTTCAGATCTACTAGTCTTTCTTTGTAGAAAGGAAGGGTAAAAAATGTTCTTATAGTTGCTACTTCTTTGACCTATGACTAGTCTCTCTCTTGCCATAATGTTGTTTATAGAAGGGCATAGAGACAGCATCACTTGGTCATCCAGCTGATAGAAGAAACCAGCATTGGTTACTCTTTAGTTTTTTAGTCCCAAAGTAACTATCAGGTTCATGAGTGCTGGGGTGATAAAGAACCATATTTCCAGCATACCTGTACTACAGCCCGTTATTGTACTGCAAAAAAAGCCTCTGTATTTGAATACCATGCATTTCTGAATTTACTGCAGAAACAGGAAACTATGGATTATAGCAATTTCTTTTGAAAAAAATGTCTTCTTCTAGAAATTACCACAGAGTCACATGAAGGACCTATAAAAGGCTTAGAGAGACTTGAAAAAAAAGGCAAGAGGGGATATATTTTGTAGGATAGCTGTAACCACAAGTATTGATTCCATGGGTATGGGGCCTATACTGCCTGTAGATGTCGTATTCATGGAAGCATGTGAGAATCCCAATACATCAGGGATTTCTCCTCCTAACAATGAGAAGGAAACTTCCATGTATATAGTTCTTGGGCTTGTTTGATAAAAAAAAGGTTCGAAACCCATTTCAGATGTTGGGGGGGCTCTGGTGGTTCAGATCTAAAGTCAATTCTGATTTTAACAGGGAAAAAAGTTCAAAACTTTTCAAAACTTCAGAGACTTTGTTAATGGCAGACACGCTTGCGCAGTAGGAAAGAAACAACACTGGCAAAGTTGTGTAATGGTTCTGAAAATCAAAATAACCATAGGAGACATCCAAACATTACAGAATAATTCCACACTGCCTTGCTGCTCAGTAGCCAAAAGGTCTTTGTCGAAATATAAAATAAACTGAATCTACAAATGTGTCTAAAGATAGGATAGCAAAGCCTTTCCCTGCAATAAACCCTTTCCCTACAATAAAGATAGTATGTGTCCACCACAAAAGGGGAGCCTCCATGACTCTCCACACCTTCATTTTCAGCAAAACGTGTGTCTTGGCTCCCCATGCCCTTTTGCAATCTCTCTCCAGAATCTTTCGCAATCTCTACCATTGGGGGCATGGCCTAGTCTTTCTTTGTAGAAAGGAAGGGTAAAAATGTTCTTATAGTTGCTACTTCTTTGACCTATGACTAGTCTCTCTCTTGCCATAATGTTGTTTATAGAAGGGCATAGAGACAGCATCACTTGGTCATCCAGCTGATAGAAGAAACCAGCATTGGTTACTCTTTAGTTTTTAGTCCCAAAGTAACTATCAGCTTCATAAGTGCTGGGGTGATAAAGAACCATATTTCCAGCATACCTGTACTACAGCCCGTTATTGTACTGCAAAAAAAGCCTCTGTATTTGAATACCATGCATTTCTGAATTTACTGCAGAAACAGGAAACTATGGATTATAGCAATTTCTTTTGAAAAAAAATGTCTTCTTCTAGAAATTACCACAGAGTCACATGAAGGACCTATAAAAGGCTTAGAGAGACTTGAAAAAAAAAAGGCAAGAGGGGATATATTTTGTAGGATAGCTGTAACCACAAGTATTGATTCCATGGGTATGGGGCCTATACTGCCTGTAGATGTTGTATTCATGGAAGAATGTGAGAATCCCAATACATCAGGGATTTCTCCTCCTAACAATGAGAAGGAAACTTCCATGTATATAGTTCTTGGGCTTGTTTGATAAAAAAAAGGTTCGAAACCCATTTCAGATGTTGGGGGCTCTGGTGGTTCAGATCTAAAGTCAATTCTGATTTTAACAGGGAAAAAGTTCAAAACTTTTCAAAACTTTTCCAAACCTCAGAGACTTTGTTAATGGCAGACACGCATGCGCAGTAGGAAAGAAACAACACTGGCAAAGTTGTGTAATGGTTCTGAAAATCAAAATAACCATAGGAGACATCCAAACATTACAGAATAATTCCACACTGCTTTGCTGCTCAGTAGCCAAAAGGTCTTTGTCGAAATATAAAATAAACTGAATCTACAAATGTGTCTAAAGATAGGATAGCAAAGCCTTTCCCTGCAATAAACCCTTTCCCTACAATAAAGATAGTATGTGTCCACCACAAAAGGGGAGCCTCCATGACTCTCCACGCCTTCATTTTCAGCAAAACGTGTGTCTTGGCTCCCCATGCCCTTTTGCAATCTCTCTCCAGAATCTTTCGCATCTCTACCATTGGGGGCATGGCCTAGTCTTTCTTTGTAGAAAGGAAGGGTAAAAATGTTCTTATAGTTGCTACTTCTTTGACCTATGACTAGTCTCTCTCTTGCCATAATGTTGTTTATAGAAGGGCATAGAGACAGCATCACTTGGTCATCCAGCTGATAGAAGAAACCAGCATTGGTTACTCTTTAGTTTTTTAGTCCCAAAGTAACTATCAGGTTCATGAGTGCTGGGGTGATAAAGAACCATATTTCCAGCATACCTGTACTACAGCCCGTTATTGTACTGCAAAAAAAGCCTCTGTATTTGAATACCATGCATTTCTGAATTTACTGCAGAAACAGGAAACTATGGATTATAGCAATTTCTTTTGAAAAAAATGTCTTCTTCTAGAAATTACCACAGAGTCACATGAAGGACCTATAAAAGGCTTAGAGAGACTTGAAAAAAAAGGCAAGAGGGGATATATTTTGTAGGATAGCTGTAACCACAAGTATTGATTCCATGGGTATGGGGCCTATACTGCCTGTAGATGTTGTATTCATGGAAGAATGTGAGAATCCCAATACATCAGGGATTTCTCCTCCTAACAATGAGAAGGAAACTTCCATGTATATAGTTCTTGGGCTTGTTTGATAAAAAAAAGGTTCGAAACCCATTTCAGATGTTGGGGGGGGGGGGGCCTCTGGTGGTTCAGATCTAAAGTCAATTCTGATTTTAACAGGGAAAAAGTTCAAAACTTTTCAAAACTTTTCCAAACCTCAGAGACTTTGTTAATGGCAGACACGCATGCGCAGTAGGAAAGAAACAGTATTGGCAAAGTTGCGTAATGGTTCTGAAAATCAAAATAACCATAGGAGACATCCAAACATTACAGAATAATTCCACACTGCTTTGCTGCTCAGTAGCCAAAAGGTCTTTGTCGAAATATAAAATAAACTGAATCTACAAATGTGTCTAAAGATAGGATAGCAAAGCCTTTCCCTGCAATAAACCCTTTCCCTACAATAAAGATAGTATGTGTCCACCACAAAAGGGGAGCCTCCATGACTCTCCACGCCTTCATTTTCAGCAAAACGTGTGTCTTGGCTCCCCATGCCCTTTTGCAATCTCTCTCCAGAATCTTTCGCAATCTCTACCATTGGGGGCATGGCCTTCAAGAATAGCTGTGCTTAGCCACACCCACCTCATCCCTCTTTGCATTGCCACTTTCCAGGGAAGGGAAACTGCAAGATTTTAAAACTGTTTAGGCTTTGCCAAAGTTGCTTAATGGTTCTGAAAATCAAAATAACCGTGGAAGACATCCGAACATTACAGAATAATTCCGAACAATGGGTAAATGGTTCAAATTAGGATTTTCCTCTCCAACTTTTCCTGCATGGTTCAAAACTGCTTCAAAAGTCCAAATTTGGTAGGTTTTTCTGACTTTTAGGTTTTTCCAAACCTAACCCAAACAAGCCTAATAGTTCTATGTGTGGAAGTATTTTCTCAACACTCATACAATAAAACATATTCCTTAACACTCATACAAGAAAACATTTTGATTGCCTTATTTATACATAAACAATTTGGTATCAGGCTGTATTCTTAAACACATTTATAAAGAGGAAGCTCCCACTCAAGGTGGCTTGTGGATTCCCTGTCAGCAGGATGATGTGAGTAATGATCCATGTTTTAGCCTAAACTTTAAATGAGCGATTGAAGCTGTTTTTATGGGATAGGGTTCAGCACCATGGATATCTAACTCTAAAGTTTGGAGTAAATCCCATAGTTAATCTCACTGATATGGACGCCCCAAGCAACTCTTGAATAAACACACCTGATGTCTCTGTGTATTGCCTTCTGTTTTTAATCCAGTTATTTTCTGGCATCACATTATTTGACAATGATTTCTACAGATCTGCTGTTCAGTGTGAAAAAACTATTTCTTTTGTTGACCTTAAACCTGACAACGGCTGGTCTTTTACCTCAATCATATATATGACTATTCCACCATTATTCAAGGTAAAACAATTTACCAGGGAAATCTTTTGAAAAGAAGGGATTCTTTCTTCTTTCTCTGATACAGCTGTGAATTGGGACAAGAGTGTTTTATAACCCTGGTGCACAATTTCCAAAACCATATATTTATAGGACATATGCCAATAGCTAAAATGTTACACAAATAAGAACACCATAAATTAAGATCAGGGTATTTACATAAAACTTCATCTTGAGGCTTTGCACAATAATTCATGTATAAGTATTTTACAGTATAATGAACACTGGGTCATCTACTTTAAGTCCCTCATTTATGGTCTAGGAAGTTTTCAAAACATCATTGATTTACATTATGGTTAATAACAATTTGCTGGATCATAGGCAATGTTTTGAAGCCATGGGAGGAATAGAAATTTAGCACTGGGTATAATTATTACAGCAGTCACCAACATGTTACTGATCACTTTGAGACTTCATGGATTTGGATGCTTCATACATTTCAGACTGGCTTAATCTGATAAATTAGATATGAAGGGGAGGGTTGCACACCGTGCACATTGCTTTTGTGGAGGAGGGATTTTTTTTGCTCTTCCAGTAGCTATGACTAAAACAGCTGTTATTTTTGGTTCACATCCCATTCTGTCTTCAGTGTAGCACAGGGAAGTCTGCATTATCATCTTTTGCATTTAGTCCTCACATTTTGTCCTGTTTATCTCTTTCTTATTTTTTCCTGTAAGAAAGAACATGCCAAGAGTATCTGGTGGCACCCCCTAGGTTGGAACAGGACATAGTTTTCCTGAGTGAAAGAGGGTTTTTTTGCACTGCACAATTACAGCAGTTTGATACCACTTAACTGCCATGGCTCCATCCAATTGAATAATAGGATAGGTAGCATCATAAAGTATTTAGAATTTTCCACCAGAGAGTTCAAGTGCCTTGCCAAGGCCTCTTCCACACAGCTTTATACAACCCACACTGAACTGGATTATATAGCAGCGTGGACTCAGATAATTCAGTCCAAAGCAAATATTGTGGATTATTTGCCTCGATATTCTGGGTTATATGGCTGTGTGGAAGGGCCCTAAGATATAAATCCTAAAAGTCACACCATTTAGCCAGGATAGTTAAAGTGGTACAAATATTTTGTCTAAGACACATGCTTAATTGGAATATAGATAGATAGAGAAGAGACCGGCCCCTGGACAGTGCGACATTATGTCCGTCGTCGACAGTTAAAAGTCTTGGCGTCACTCTGGACTCTCAACTGACAATAGAGACACAAATCTCCGCCGTCAGTCAAGTTGCTTTTTTCCATCTCCGTCAGGTGAGGAAGCTGGCTCCCTACCTCTCCCACCACGACCTAGCCACAGTGGTCCAAGCCACGGTCATCTCAAGACTGGACTACTGTAATGCTCTCTACGTTGGCCTTCCTTTGTCTATGATCCGGAAACTGAAGCTGGTCCAGAACGCGGCACCTAGACTGTTGGCTGGCATCCTGACGACCAGCCACTTAACACCTGTCTTGCGGGAGCTGCACTGGCTACCAGTGGAATGCCGGATCACCTTCAAAGTGTTGGTACTGACCTTTAAGGCCTTGAATGGTCTGGGGCCAGTGTACCTTAGGGACCGCCTCATCCCATACTGTCCCGCTAGGCCACTACGTTCAGAGTTGAGCCAACTCTTGGAGGTACCCAGCTTTAAAACATACCATCTGATGGTATTGTACCCAAGACTAAACTGGACCTTAGTAACTAACTCACGACACAGTCTCTGCGGTTAAATGCTTTATTTAGAATAAATGATATAGAAAAGGTAAAAGTAAAAATCAAATAGAAGAAATAAAAGGTCAAAAATCAGTCCTCAACTGACAGGCAAGTCTTTGGAAGTTGCATCGGACAAAGTCTCTGGAAGTTGTAAAGGATAAAGTCTCTTGATGCCACAAAGGCTAATCCACAGGCCCGATAGCCCGACTTGGTAACAAGGTCCCCACGGCTAGGCGGACCTCCCTGGTCACCTCAGTGAAGCTAGGCAAGGTAGTTCAAAAGTTGGCATGAGATAAAGACTGAAGTTCCACTTGGGCCTTTATAGGTTTGTCTCTACCTAACTCCACAATGCGCTGACTTCTCCTGGGCCTTTCCACGGGAACAGAAAGGGAGTCTTTCATTTCTCTCCTATCTGCAGACTTCTGGAATTCCATCTCGTTAGCTGGGACAGCTGTGGAAAAGGGAGGCTGCGAGCTGACTCGGCTCCAGGTGTTATTATCTCTATGGGAAAGGGCCGCACTGCACTTCTCTTTGACCCACTGGGGCCCTGTTGAGGGAAGCGGCTGAGCCTGGCTTTCTGGCCTCTCTGCCTTCTTGCTAGAGACATGGCGGTGGTTTGGTTCGCTGGAACCGTGCTGTGGTGTGACAGACGGCCACAAGACGGAGGGCCTTCTCAATAATTGCCCCTACCCTGTGGAATGCACTGCCTTCCGGAGTCCGCCCTTACAGACTTAGTGGCATTCCGGAAGGCATGCAAAACCCTCCTGTTCCGGCAGGCCTTTGGGTATTAATGCTGCGATTTGTAGGCTACTTCACCTTCTGTGATGTGTAACGCCGATGAAGTCATATACATCTGTGCCTTTGGCTTGTTGTGTATTTTATTGTATTTTATTGTGTTATATGGTGTTTTATATTCTGTTTTTTAACCTGAATTCATGCTGTAAGTCGCCCCGAGCCACGCGGGAGTGGCGACTCACAAATATGAATAATAAAATAAATAAATAAATAAATGAGATGAGTTCCATGAATAAATGTGTAAATCAGGAAAATTGTGATAATTTCAATAATTGTTGTATTTATGTGGACACATTTTCTTGGCAAGATATATTTAGAGTAGGTTTTGTCATTGCCTTCTTCTTCGGCTGGAAGACTGTGTGATTTATCTAAGATCACCCAGTGATACATCTGAACCTTTGGCTCATAGCACCCTGGTCCAACACTAAAACCACTACACCATATTGGTTTGTGAATGTCAAGACAGGAAGAAAACAAAAGCTACCACAATGTGATATGAAACAAAGATAAAGAGGACATACAGGTGGAACTGAGGGGCTGTTATAGTGACTATCTGGGGACATTTATCTTTTCCTTATAAATGTGATAGATGGCCCTTCCACACAGCCCTATATCAATATCAAGGAGGAAAATCCCACAATATCTGCTTTGAACTGGTTTATCTCAGTCCACACTCAGATAATGTGGGATTTTCTGCCTTGATATTCTGGGATATAGGGCTGTGAGGAAGGGGCCTGAGATGGAAACCACATACAAAGCCCATGTAAAGTTTTTAAGGTAAAAATCATATTGATAGATTTTGAAACCTTTCCAACAAGCTTCATCGCCACATGTCTAGGCCAGTAATACGTTTTCTATTCTTGTGTTCTGTGACATAATTATCTTTTTTCACTTATAATGAATTAAGGACAAATATGTACAGTAGTCTCACACTATTATTACGTGTAACATGAAGTTTGGGCCTCAGAAGTTGATTGTATATGGATTGAGGGGTACACTATGCTTGGGTTTTGTTTTGATCTTGTGTGATCGTGTTGCATGCTGCTGTTTTGTACTGTAATCTGAATTCCTTTTTGACAGTCCAAACCTAGTGAGTAAAGTCACATTTTCTTAACCTAGATGTTGAAGATATTATTTAGTTACTATCTAGTTGCCCTTCCAAACTGAAAAAGGTATGTACAAATTATGTAACTGCATGGCTTCACCACAATGTAGTGTAAGTGTAGCTGGCAGGAGGAAAGAGGACATGAGTACAAAAGCCACAAAGGAACAAAAGCCATAAAGGAAAGAAAGTATTGAAGAAATGGGTTGCTTAGACCTGGCATATTTTGTTAGTTTTCCTTTACCTTCACCTCAGGAACCTGGGCAAAATACAACAACTAATGGAGGGTACCAACAAAATTCTAAATCATCTACTAGAAGTTATGGAGTAGACATTTCAAAGGCTAACTGTTTTAGTGTAACACTGCCTTGCCATTGCTCCATGATACACAGTCAGCATCGCAATAACAAGAAAGAAATTTAGAAATAATACCTAGCTTGGAGCACATGACCACATGTGTTTGAAAAATGCGTACAGCAGGATAACATTTACTCATTTGTGAGTTGCTCAGAAAAACATTATGTGATGGCTATATGCATACATATACATACATGGTGAAGCATCTTTTACAACCCTTACTTCATTGCCGGTAATGCTTGAATTAGTACAGTGTATGACATGAGATCCACACCCATGGGTATTAGCAAGTACTACTTGACATCATCCTTTGGCATTCATCTTCTCTAAGCACATTATTCAATCAAGGTTGAGTACACTTTCCATTTGAAAAGTGAATGGACTTCAGGGGCTCCTGAACAAAAATAGCATTTCTTTTTCTTCTTCTACGTGTAGGTCTCCAGTGATCAATCCATTTGAAACTTGGAATTAATTTGTCCATATACATGTCAGCCGTCCAAATGGCCCACAGCTATCCCCAGCTTAGTTATGTCCCTTTTCATTTACTCCTGCAGTCTCAGGATTTGCACATGGCTTTTTTGTACCAACTAATGTTTCTTACATATTAATGTTTGTTCACAACACACATTAGTGTTTAGCTACAATATTTTGCTCTGTGTGATGAAGTGTTCAAATGACCAGGCTTCCAAGCTTCCATCATTACCTGAAAGTAATGTCTGCTGGCTCCTTTCCTCTAATCCCAGATGTTTTGTGTTGGCTGTGGCTATTCAGTGGTAGGGGGAAAGACATAGCTAATAGACATTACTTAATATTATTACTGTATATGTCCTGGTGGGTTGAGTCCTAGCATTTGAAAGAACTCTGGTAAACATTGGTTCAAATTAAACCTTTGTATTTCATGGCAGGCAAATCTGTATGATTCCCCTGGAGAGCTGAGAAAGGTACTTTTTTTTGGCTAGAGCTCTACAAACCAGCCACATTGGCTACTTCTGTAAGCTATAGCACCAAAACCCTGTTCTTTAGGTTCTTCTGCTTTGTCTTCCATGTCATAAGCTGCCAGTACTTGCTTAAACTCCCAACTTGGGTATGTCATTTAAAAAATGGAGGGCTGAGGCAATCATCTAATTTCAGTGAGATGGTTCTTCATAGCATCATATTTTAAAAGGGCAAAACTTAAACAAGTTCACACTGCCAAATTGGGAGTATTAAACAGGAGACACTTTCATATTAATCAAAAAGGTTTGGATATATTTTACTTTGAAGTATAGCACTAAATAAACCTGAATTTTGTTGGTTAGTCCCATCTACACTGGCATATAATGCAGTTTAACTGAATTTGGAAATTGCATTATATGGCAGTGTAGATGGGGTCATAGTTACCCTAACCCTAACCCTTAACCCACTAGTTGAATAATGTGTCAATGTATAGAAAAAATGTCATTGATTCAATGGAGCTACATTAGTCAGAACTGACAATAAAATTCAGACCATAGTCTGAAATTTTAATTTTTTAATTAAAAAATCCATATATTTTGCCTTCATTGGAATGGTCATTAGATAGCATGCTTTTGTTTTATTGTAACTTTACTCTGCTGAGCCCAGGCTATGTCATATTTAGAGAAGGCTAAACCATAAGGTATAGAGGGGCAGAACAGTGAGCAAAGTCAAGAACGAGTCACAATGTCATAAAAATCACAAATGTTGTAATTGTGAATAATATACATGCTCAATGGCAAAACAATATCACATATAGTGCAATGTAATACAATTAACTCACAATATCGCAATTCGGATATAATGCAATCGTGATAAGCTGAAGCCCTTACAATACACTGGGCTTGAATGACGCTCTAACAGAATCTGAGTACCCCTGTAAATAGTCCGGAGTCTAATAACTCACAGGCTAACGACTGAGCCAACGGGGGAGTTTTAGTGGGTAGAAGAGCTGGCAAGCTGCCGGATAGACAGGCGCCTACGGCTGGAGGTAAGCCGACGCCAAGATGGCCGTTTCACGTAAACCACGCTTCCTCAGGGTGCTCTGGACTTCTGACCGCTCCTCCCCAGGGTTGTAGTGGAACAATTGGGACTCAAAGTCAGGACGGGAGGTTTCTAAATATGGAATAGCACTCAGTGAGCATAAACAAACATGGCAATGCCTGGGCACAGATTACAGTAATAATACAAAAGGCTAAGCAGGCAGCATATGCACTACCTACCGCGTTTCTGCGTTTTTGATACAAGTCAATGCTGTAAGTGACCTCCCGGGCTGGAATCAGCACTGGGTCTGAGGAGTGGCTTGTTTAAATACCAAAACAAAGATCAGGTGTGTTTACGATAGTAAGGTTTGCACGAGAAGGGTCTCATTGAGCCCGAACGGGGACTCGAAGGATAGCAGTAAAATCCATTTCCTTTCAGCTTTTAATAGGATGTTTTGTTTATCACAATAAGGAGGGAAGCACACCTTCTCCAACCCAGTAACTCTCAGGGAAGTGGGGTCAATTTTGTTTCCTACACAGTGTTGATAGAACTCCGATTCCAGGGACCCGCATCTGATTTTAGAAAGGTGCTCCAAAATCCGGGTTTTAAGACACCTAGAGGTCATCCCAGTGTAATACTGGTTGCATCCACAACTACAACAAATAGAGTAAATGACTCCCGAGGAGGCACAAGTAATCTCATCTCTAAGATGCAATACCCTGCCAGTGCGGTTATTATGCACAGTGGTGGCAGAAGAGATGAGAGGGCAAATGGAACATGCCCCGCATCTCTTGGTGCCCGGGCGTTGGATGTTAACTTTAGGATGGACCACATGGTTACTGTGGATAAGATATTCCCTTTGGTTATTGGTCCGCTTGTAAGCGATGCGGGAAGGTGATACTAAGCCTGGTATAGATGATACTAAGGGCCAAAATTTGTGTACAATGTCCTGTATCTGTTTAGAGTGGGGAGTCAATGTTAAGGGCCACACAATCCTAGGGGATGTGGGCTTGGCTTCTTTTTGGAGCAATCTGTTCCTGGGGATGGAATCGGCCCTCTTTTTGGCTGATGCCACAATCAATTTAGGGTACCCTCTATTGGCCAGATTTTGGGAGAGGGTGTGGGCGTCCCTTTCGTAGTGATCCGGGAAGGATGAGTTCCTTTTCAGACATAGAAGTTGCGAATAGGGCAAACTTCTCTTTAAAGAATGAGCATGAAAGCTCTCAAAATGTAAAAGAGAGTTTCTGTCTGTGGGTTTTCTGTAATTCTGCACTTTGAGGCGTCCCTGGTGGGGAAAAACATTAAGATCAAGGAAATTAACTGAAGTCCTGCTGATGGTAAATGAGAACCTAATGTTCTCGTACCAAGAATTCATCCATTTTTTGAAGCTATCAATATGTACACTTTTGTCCAAAATTAGGAAAACATCGTCAATAAACCTATGATAGCACAAAATGTGTTGTGCCATGTCGTTGGAAGGGCTGGGGGTCAGATGTCTAGTTTCCAAATTATTCATAAACAAATTTGCGATGCTGGGATTCACAATTACAGCATTTGTGATTTTTATGACATTGTGACTCGTTATTGACTTTGGTCACAGTTCTGCCCCTCTATACCTTATGGTTTAGCCTTGTGCATGACTGACTGTTTTCAGTGACATACCTGTGTGTGTATTGGATTATATTTAGAGAAGGACCATTGATGTTTTGTTGTTTATTGATCTGGATTTCAGATACTTGAGGAATGAACATGCTGTCATTACAGTGTTCTGTTGCCATCATTAACTTCCACCAGAAAGTTTTATCCAACCCTAAGTCGTCTATTAGACAGATTTTGCAATAGGAAAAGCAATAGATTGCAAAAGCTGTCCCTTCTTGTTACTGATTTGAGGAAGAAGAGTACGCTTTAGTGTGTCAGGTCATGGTATGTTAGTATGTCAGGATAAGTGTGTGACCGAGTATTAAATGCTATTTCAGTATTTCATTCTAGCAGCAATTTCTTCAGCAAGGCGAAAAGTTGACAACTTGTAGAAATTGTGGGGTGGGGTGATTCTGAATAGTTGTACTTCACTGCCAAAATGTCTTGACAAATCATAATGCTGGTGACTCCTAACCCAAAGGAATGTCCTTTTTACTGACAGCTAATCTGTGCAAATATGTCCCTGCTTTTCCTGCTCAACAGTTTTCTGGATGTGGAAGGTGCTGTGTGATTTTGGCACTGAATAGAGAAGCTGTTGCTTTGGTTTGAAATCTGGTATCATGTTAGCTTATTTTGAATAATTTAAGAAGGGGAGAAATGTAAATCTTAGCTAAGATAGAGATATTTTTCACCTAATTATTATTCCAGATCTTGGTTTTTGAAAAGATGTTCAGGGCAAACCAAAGGTATAGTGGAGCCAACCAGAGTCTTTAAGGTTGATGCACTGGAATTTTGGGATTCACAGAAATGAGGACATCTACTGCTACCACCACTATACCTCTTGGGTTTCCCCATTCCCTACAAATTCAGCTGTGATCCTCATAGCACTGCATCATTACTGAATTACTGATTTTTTTTCCTGTCAGAATATGTTGCTGTGAGGTAGAGATGAAAGGAATATTCATCTTCACTTTAAAAAATTGGTTTCCTGATACTCAGTACAAATATAGTTTACACTAATTATGATTCATAACACTGGGCTATTCTGGGGGGGGGGGGGCATTGTCATGCCACCAGAATACTGACTGCAGCTTGCCCTCTTCCTGAAATGGAAAGAGATTTTCTATTACAGTTATTAAGTGTAATTATTGGAATTTTTAAAATGTGAATTCAAGCTGGCTACAAAATTGATGCACCTTGTGACTCTCCTTTCTTCCCAATTGTCAAAAAGTATAAGTTGGATACTATTTTACACACAATCCAGTTCAGTGCCAACATACTTTTTGTAAACACTTTCTTTCTGAACAATTTTATTTCTTAAAATTCTTCAGCATTACATAAACTAAGCTCTGTTATAGTGATACCATTTAACTATTGTATGAAAACTGAGTGGATATCAGACTAATATGCTACTATATGCTGTTTTCCTCCCCATCTTGCTTGCATTCTGCTGGAATGTCACAAGCATTATAGAACAGAAAACCCAGAGAGACCTTTTTAGCTGCAAAGAATGCTGAGTTGAGTACTATAATCCACAACCCAATTAGTCAGAACATTTAATATTCATGAGAAAGAGATAAAGGAAAAGATTTAGTAGATCTGATGTTTGGCAGTATATACTGTTTGCTTACCATGGCATATTTAAAATAGTTCTGATAAACTTGCACACATCCAAAAACAGAAAAGGAGAACAAAGTACTTTTCATTACTTGGATACCGTGAGAGTTGCCTGTGTCAGAGAAAAACAAAACAAAGTGAAGATGGTGTTTTAGGTTTGAACTACATATAATATACAATTGTAAAATTTTAAGAGCTGGTAAATTTGCATCTTGGTTGGAAGAGAAGCTGTCTGTTTTTTCATTGCAACTCATTTGTTTTCTCAGATGAGGTTGTGGAATGAGACTGTGGTGGGGGAAAGTTAACTGCAATAGTTTCCTATGATTCAAGCTAAGCATAGTCCCCAAAATTCCATAATGTAGGTACAGGAGCCCAATGAAAAAATTCTACTGGGCCAACAGCATCTTATTCCCTGAAAATTCATGACCCAAACATGAGATCTGAGGATATGACAATATGATGAGATAGGAAAAGGTTCATTTGATACAAAGAGTTAGCCCTCAATGAAGTCAAAATAACAGGGGCACACACATACTAGTGTCTTACCAATATTTCTCTACAAGGAGACCTAGGACTTTATCACATGCACACTCTGGCGCCATTTCTCCAGTGTGGTGAACTCTGTTGCCCTGTGCCATGCTTTGGTATGATGACACTTTCCCAATCACATGATGAAGCATCACCACACTGGGGCAGAAGTGTGCAAGCTTAGTTGGAACCAGCACAATATGGGACCCTTCTCTGGTTGACAAGGAAGTGTCCTAGGATGCTTCTATGCCAGTTGTGGGTGGGGCTTCCACCAAAAGTTGAGGGACATCATGTGATGGGCTGCATGCCCATCCATTCTTCAACTGGCTGGCAAGTGTCCTAGGACTTATCGGGAAGATTGGTGATATAAGGATTCTGTACGGGTCATTTGTGTTTCCTGAAGAGACATTTATCAATTGATACAAGATTTGTTTTGGAACTCTGAATCAATATTACAGACCAGTGCCGCTTTAAACCACATTGGCGGATAATTATTTGTGAAGTGTTCAGATATATAAACTTTGTGTTAATTACATCCATTGGATCGTGGATTGGACTATTATTGTTGATTTACCACTGACGGTCTTTCCTATTCAGGACTTAATTTATGTTATATTGAATTGTATGCATTGGGGACTCTAGTGTCCTTTGCTGTTTACTAAGTGTCCTAGGACACCTAAGTTGGTGTGATGAGGTCCCCAGCCTAAAGGTTCTCACTTTTAGGGACTCAGTTTAATACATTTTCATTTAATTGCAAAGAGATCTTGAATGCTATAGAAAATTAGTGCTGTTGATCGCTGCCTTTAAAAATTTGTCATATTTTAGATGTATGAAATCTGAAGTTCCAGTAGCATTATTTTGATTCATTGGTTTGTTTCTTGCTTTTATTTTGCTGATACCTCTAAGCTTCTTTGCAAACCTTTGTAGGCCAAAAACCTACATCTTATAAGCTAAAGATTTTAGTACATCAGACTAAAGTGGGTGCAGTTTGAAACCCTGATTTCCCAGAGTCTTACTCAACACTCAAGTCACTACACCATACTGGTTCTACACTGCAATTCTTTATTAAACCCACTAAGGTACTTGCTCCTCTTTATAACTTATCAAACATCAGTCTGCGTTCTCCGTCATAGCCCCCACGCTGTGGAACTCCCTCCCGGCTGAAACCAGGGCCCTGAGGGACTTACTTCCATTCAGGCGGGCCTGCAAAACCCATCTGTATAGGCAGGCCTTTGGAGAGTAGGCCCGTGTGCTCTAGGTACGGTGCCGTGGCACCCGCTGTTGCTCCGACTGTTCTGTTGCCTGCTCTGTATTGTTTTAATTGTGCAATTGTTTTGTGTTTTTAATCTTTTTTTATTGTGCCCCTGGCTCTTGTGAGCCGCCGCGAGCCTTCGGGAGTCAGCGGCATAGAAGCCTCAATAATAAATAAATAAATAAATAAATAAGTACTGGCCAAAATTCAAAAGAAAAATTTTCAATAAACAAATTATAATTTGAGGCTTTATTTTATCTTCAGCTGAAGCTCATCAAGTATTTTTAAAGTTATTTTCATAAACTTACAGCATTTCTGCATAATGTCTTGACTAAGCTCATTCAAAACACAGCTGATATATATATATATATATATAGAGAGAGAGAGAGAGAGAGAGAGTGAGTCAGTCAGCTGATGATCCTCTGCAAAGAATGCATTAGCTAGCATGAGAAAAGAAAGCCAACACTGAAATATAATGTCTTTATAATCTGTGAAAAAGAGGAAATTAATGATTACTTAAACACACAAGAAAGTAACACTGCAGCTATAGAATCTGATGTTAGGATATGGGCCATTTTTATTGTCTGTTCTCAGTTGCAGTGGCTGATGTAATGACTGCTTAAACAGCAGACATTTGAGGTCAGTCAGTGGTGGCTGAGCCAACAGTCATTATTCTCAAATTCTTCCATAACTTTTGGGGTTCGAATTCCTAGGGGCTTTTCTTCTATTGTTGAAAGTTGCTTGTGTGAGGTCTAAGAATTGTCTTTCTCTATTCTTTCCCTCCTTCTTCAGACATACATCATATGTTGATCTCAATTTTAATGGCCCTTCTCTTTTTCTGTACTCCCCAAAGCTCACGTAATCCACAAGCAGGCTCTCCCTGACATCATGAAAAAGAGTAAAAGAAATAATGGATAGGTAGGAAAAGATGGCCAGATGCAGCATTTTAACATACAGCATGTCACTTCATGATAAATTAAGAACAGGGAACTTGCATCAACACGTGTTCAATATATTACTTTTTATATTTATGGGTTCTTTTTAGCTTGGGAAATGAGCACAACCATGTGGACATTTAACTTTCTTTCATAACTGAGATTTGTGATAAACTTCTTTGGCTGTCATATTT
Organism: Anolis apletophallus; assembly: GCA_030556195.1. Taxonomy (NCBI): domain Eukaryota; kingdom Metazoa; phylum Chordata; class Lepidosauria; order Squamata; family Anolidae; genus Anolis; species Anolis apletophallus. The sequence goes on along the minus strand of JARBWK010000012.1, from coordinate 71,965,234 downwards.
TTCTTGCTAGTAAAAGGTAAAGGTTTTCCCCTGACATGAAGTTCAGTCGTGTCTGACTCTGAGGTGCGGTGCTCATCTCCATTTCTAAGCTGAAGAGCCGGCATTGTCTGTAGACACCTCCAAGGTCATGTGATTGGCATGACTGTTTAGAGCGTTATTACTTTCCCACTGGAGTGGTACCTATTGATCTACTCACATTTCATGTTTTCAAACTGCTAGGTTGGCAGAAGCTAGGACTGACAGCGGAAGCTCATGCTTCTCCCCGGATTCGAACCTGCGACCTTTCGGTCAACAAGCTCAACAGCTCAGCACTTTAACCCACTGTGTCACTGGGGGCTCCATTTTTTTAGAGGCATAATTATCAAACTGTACCTATGGACTCTGGTTTTTACAGTTATGAAATCTAAGTTATTGTTAAACTTAGTTATTTCACAAGTATGTAAAGTCTAACCTTGGTTTGCTATGCCCTCTATGAAATACTATAGCATACTAATGATGAGTATGGAGTGCCCACAACCCAAGAAGATTCAAATCACAGAGTATAGGAAACCAGCTACATTATATTAGTGACTATCAGGATTATGAAAAGTGAAAAGTCAAATACGGTATTACTGTGTGCAATCCATATAAAACATCATAATATCGTAACTCACAAGACTGGAAGAAGAGGGGGAAATGAAATCCTGTTATCATCATGCATTATGTTTTGCAAATAACTTTATTTGTAAGCTTCTGCTGACATGTAAAATGGAGAGTGATAAAAAATAGTTGCCAGAATTCTGCTGAGGACTTAAATCTCTGTTAAGTGGATTTACTTTTGCAGGAACTGCAGTCATGCTATTGTGCAACATCTATATCCAGCAAAAGACTGCTGTTACATTGCCAGATAACAGAACTAGTGAAATAACTGATTAGGATGTGTGAAATTCTGTCAGTCAATTTGGAATTTGGCAAAATTTGGTGATGTATAGAAACAAACTGCCAAAATGAAATGCTGGAATGGTTTTCTTCTCCATTGTCCTGGACATTGTTCCAGAATTCCTTGGTTTTTGTCATGACCATAAGGATCTCCGGACTCGACAAAACTCCTAGTTTAAAAGGATTCAATACCGTGTCCTCTCCATTCCCCCATAAAGATAAGCTATGTGTTCAAGTTGTACTGATGGGGAGGACAGAGACGCTCTGCCAGTGCAGGGAAAATGAAAGCTACAGGGATGGGCAAATGACCTTATTTTTGTGAAATTGCTAGTGTGCCAGTTTCTTGCCTTTCCTATAATCTTCCATCCATTGATATCTGCAGTATAATCTATTGAATAGCAATAGAAAGAATGTTTGAAAATATTTTTTAATGGTAGAAATACGTGTTTTTCAAATGTTAAGAAATCCTGACAAGAATTGCAACTTGACAAGAATCTTTTCAGTTTGGAAGTTATTCTGAGTAAATTTTATTCATGACTGTTTTGCAGAGAAACCGGGACTGTTTGTGAAGAACAAAGAATCTTTCCATGCTTTAAAGAAAGAAAATGCAGAAAATGTTGTAATTAGAGATTTATTCTATGCCAAATTTGTATGTCCTGATTTGCTATTTTTTGTACAAAATGACCACGTGAATGTTGTGCAGTAACCATCTCAAATCACAAATAGGCTTTTAAATCAGCATGGGAAGAAAATTGTTAAAAAAAACAATCATTGCTTCCTTCATAAAGAAGTGTAGTGAAGAATTATATCCCTATGGCTTTTTGTTGACACATTATGGATGGAATCCAGTTAACATATTTTGGTGAAATAAATTGTCTGATGCAGGTAGATATTGATTTCACCAATTCTTGATGATTGTGTTTTGGACACATTCAGATGCCATCAAAATTATATCATCAAATGCATTTATTATTTGATTTTTTTGTAATATATAATTTGATAATGTTTTCACACATCTGGCCCTGGAGAGTAAAATGGAAAGGTTTTCCCCATATTTTCCCTGCTTCAGCAAATACTTTTTAAAGAAATGCAATAATTGCACTTCTGTATTTAATAGCAAGAGAATTTACAAAATCTTCCATGGTCTCCCTAAAATTGATTGCACCTGTTCTTATTCTGGAAGCCAAGTACTAGTTCCTCATATGACTCTGTATGATAAAATCACAAGAAATTATGAGGGAAAATGCATACACAATATAAACTCTACTGGGTTTTAAACTGCTTCCCAGGCTCACAAGGGGAGGCGAGAGGGAGGAAATTCATCTACTGGGTTTTAAACCACTTTCCAGGCTCACGAGGGGAGACGAGAGGGAGGAAATTCATCTACTGGGTTTTAGACTGCTTCCCAGGCTCACAAGGGGAGACGAGAGGGAGGAAATTCATCTACTGGGTTTTAAACTGCTTCCCAGGCTCACAAGGGGAGACGAGAGGGAGGAAATTCATCTACTGGGTTTTAAACCACTTTCCAGGCTCACGAGGGGAGATGAGAGGGAGGAAAATCCTCTACTGGGTTTTAGCCTGCTTCCCAGGCTCACGAGGGGAAACGAGAGGGAGGAAATTCATCTACTGGGTTTTAGACTGCTTCCTAGGCTCACGAGGGGAGACGAGAGGGAGGAAATTCATCTACTGGGTTTTAAACCACTTCCCAGGCTCACGAGGGGAGATGAGAGGGAGGAAATTCATCTACTGGGTTTTAGACTGCTTCCTAGGCTCACGAGGGGAGACGAGAGGGAGGAAATTCATCTACTGGGTTTTAAACCGCTTCCCAGGCTCACGAGGGGAGGCGAGAGGGAGGAAATTCATCTACTGGGTTTTAGACTGCTTCCTAAGCTCACAAGGGGAGACGAGAGGGAGGAAAGTCATCTACTGGGTTTTAAACCGCTTCCCAGGCTCACCAGAGGAGAGAAGAGGGAGGAAAGTCATCTACTGGGTTTTAAACTGCTTCCCAGGCTCACGAGGGAGAAGAGAGGGAGGAAAGTCATCCACTGGGTTTTCGAAAGCTTCCCAGGCTTGAGCTGAGGCCAGGGACCAGAAGTGGGGAAACGCTGAATCATTTCTGACTCACTCACTGCTTCATAATAGAAATGGCGGAAAAAGCTTCAGAAGGACAAAGGGACTTCCGGTTTCCTTAAAAACTTTGAAATTGCTTCAAAAAGCAAACCTTTCCGAATTTATTCTGAATTACAAACATTCCTACTTAATCTAACCATGCCTAGTAAATATAATCAAAACAGTGTTTATTAACTATAGCAACTGTCATTGTGGGTCACATAGCTGAATAAAATTGTTTGCATTGCTTTTTAGAGCACTTTGGGGGACAAGTGAAAGCCTCGCTACTAGGCTCAAATAAAAATCCTTAGAATTTGAGTAAAGCAATGAAAACCTAAAGAGAATGTACTATTGTACTTTGGACAAGACACTACCATTAGAAAATGTGATGATGTTTAGTAAAGGTAGCAGAATATAGTGGGCCAAGAAGAAGACTGCATCACAAGTAGACCGTTAAGAAAGCCATCACTCTGAGCAGAGCTGCTATTAAAAGGGTAATCTGGAGATCCATAAATTGAAATTGACTTGATGGTAATTAGCAACACCAATCAGAATGCAAAATAGTAACAATGTGTGCCCTTCTTCATTGTTTCTAGAAATGTGCTCTGACATTTGTGGGAGATAAATAGATCCTAGACCAGTGGTTCTCAACCTGTGGGTCCTCAGGTGTTTTGGCCTACAACTCCAAGAAATCCCAGCCAGTTTACCAGCTGTTAGGATTTCTGGGAGTTGAAGGCCAAAACATCTGGGGACCCACAAGTTGAGAACCACTGCCCTAGATGATAGGGAGAATGCTTGATTTAAAAGTTTTTTTGAAAGGCAATGATGTCATTCTCCATGACAACTAGTGAATTAATTTGTGTCTGATGCTGTTGTTTTGTAGACAAAGTATAACAAGACTATATTCTATTAAACAACTACATCTTTATGAGATAAAAATCATTAATTTGTAAAATGGATGTTTAAAAAAATAGGGTAATGTTACTATACATTCGCTTCCAAACAAAAAGTTTTCCAGATGATCAATTATTCAGGGATGCTTAAAAACACTAGGTGTAATATGAGTGGAAAACAAAATATAGATATCCAAAAATTAATAATGAGGAGTAACAGCCACAAAACTTGTTCTAAGATGTGTTCTAATTTAAACAAAGAGGTTGTGATAACGTTCCATGATTTAGACCTTAACTGGATTGCCCTGGTCAGTCCCCAAGGAAACTAAAGTTGTTTCAGGATCTGGTATTCTTCATTTCCAAGTAATACTAGAAAATTGATTCCAGATTGTGTCAACATTCTCTAATTTCTTGATATAGAATATATATGTGTGTGTGTGTGTGTGTGTGTGTCTGTATTCACCAGAAAATATATGAATTAAAAGAATAAGATAAACTCAGGATGAAATGAAATATTAAAAGTAGAGAATGAAGTTTCATATTTTAATTATAAGTTTTTGGATTGACCTGAAAAGATAACATCTCATTTACTTCATGTTTTCTCCACACCAGAACTGCACAATTTGTGGCCCTCCATTTGTTTCAGCTCCCAGAATTTCTGGCCATTGGACAAACTAGCTAGGGCTTCTGAGAGTCGGAGGCCCAAACATCTGGAGGGCCCAAGTTGTGCAGACCTGCTCTACACTAAGGGCACATCTGCACTGACAGGCTCTGAAGAAAATCAGTGTACTTTTTTTAGTACTGCCTTTCAATATCACAGTGAGTCATTATGCAAAAGAGTTATGTATTCACAATCGGCTGGTACAGGATAGTATTGTATACTCTTATTGACTGTAGATGTCTAATGTCTCAGGCAGGTTTCTGATTGCCCAATGCCAAGATCTGAACACATTATTTTCTGTATGAAAAACATATGTTCTTTGCTGTGAAGAAAACCATTATTTTGGTCTCATATATATATATATATATATATATATATATATATATATGACCAAAATGTAATTTCTTCAGGCAAATTTTGTTCCAAGGAGGGAAAAAGCATTCAGCAAAGCAATCCAGAATGGTTCTGCAGGCTTACAGTCAATTCAAAGTTTAAGTGCAGTGCCCCTTTTAAGTTTTCATTTTGAATTATCTAATTTCCTCATATTTTTTCTTATTTACTTCAATGAATAAGTGGATACAGGAAATCTGGAGTCTGGGCAACAAAATACATTAAAAAGGATAGTTATGAACATCATTGGAGGATTGTTTGTTCAGGCCAGTTAAATGATTGCCAATGGAAGAGGGGAATAACATGTTTATTTTTATTTTAAAAAATAATTTATATATTTGGTATTTAGAGTTGCTGTAATTGAAAACACAATCAAAGCTCTGTATTTGTGCTTTTCAAAAACCTTGGTTCACTCTAGTTGGCCACAAAAAGAGGTGATGTCCTGATGTCTTTGCAGAAGCTCAATAACATGGTGTGTTTGTCAATTATAAGCATTTCTTTATGTGTATTACAAACTCACTTATGTGAGATGTTCATGGTAGTGGTAGTGAACAAGTTAAAGTGCATTTAATGCTTGCCCATCCTACTATGTGGAATAATAACCCCATTTAGGTTTCTATTCTTCATAATTAATTGAGAATATGACATATGTTAATATATGAATATTCTTGGTTATATATTTGACCACAAATGTATGAAAGCATTTTGTTAAAGAGCAAACAACACATTGTTTCATTTAACACAATCATCCAATGCATTGAATGTATTGGATGATTATACTAAATGGAACAAATGTGCCAGGGTGTTCCAAACAGTAAAAGTCAAGTGTACTTTTCTTTCTTTCTTTCTTTCTTTCTTTCATTAATAAAGGAAGTTTAAACATCAGACACATTTAATAAAGGAGACTCTTTCCACAGCTATAATGAAAGATCAAGGTTTGTTTTATTTCTGTTCATTTTTTCTTATTCTGAACGTCTGCTTTCCAATCCTATGTTTAGATTGGTCTTAAAAATAAATAACCTTTGCATAAGGCAACAAAAATGCAAGAGAGAACCAGGTCTGGGGATCTATGTATATATATGGAAAATGAGAGCCCTGGTCCAGAAAAGGGGGGGGGGCAGAGAAAGACAGAGGTAGTTCCTAGCTGCTTATAAGGAGAAGAAATACAGACATTAATTACCACAAAGTAAGTATTAAGACTTCAATAGCATTGTTGCAAATAAACCTTTATCAAAGAGCCAGAATTGATTAGTTGCTTAAAATATATGACACCTACACTCAGGAACAAACACAGTAAGGTTCAGTGACTCTAAATGGATTTATATTTTGTGTTCTAAATTTTATGCAATCACCTCTTCTCTTGGATTTTTCTGCAAAAATTATGACATTATCCTATATCAGAAAAAAGGCAGGATAAAAATAAAGTATAAATAAATACATGAAATGTACTCTATCTTAAATCTTAACAACATCATGATGTTTAATTTGAATCAGGTTGCAACATAACACTTATTCTTGGAACATATTTTCATTGCTTAGACTGGAAGAGCACCATACAAGGACAGCAGCATGAGGCAACACAAGAGCCAAGGATCAGTAAATAAAAATGAACTATCCAAATCATTTTGAGAAAGACTAAGGTTTATTTCAATGAATGGAGATTGTGACCCTAACACCTAAACATATCCCATCTCTGTCACAGCTTTCTAACCATACCTTCTGACACCCACTAATTTAGGAAAACACATAAAAATTGAGCTATCTCATGTGACAAATGAAATATGCATAAATGCAGGGGAGTGATCACCAAGACAAATCAATTTTTGAGTGTGTGAATACTGAGGATGGTTCCCCATCTACTCAATTCTTCGTGATATGCCTAGGCAATTATTTTGCAAATGACTGAATAAGCTCTTGAAGGTGAAAATCTTCTTATTAAACAGTAGCAAAGTATCATTTGGAAAGATCCCATGAATTATGCACACCCTAAATTCTATTAACCTTAAATCTGGGATCTGGAGACTCACCAAGTGATGTCCTCATTTAGGTTAGTATTTTTTTACAGCTGCTCTGAATTTCTGCCAGAACATCCAAACCTGGGTAATTGAAGAGTACCATACTGAAAACAGGCTCACATTTTGTAGTTAACACAGAGACAGTTCCTTGAAAAAATCTGTTGTTTAAAAATGACTTTTGAATTTCACTAAGGGCACTTCCAGACAGCATGAAAATGCAGGTTTTAATGGGAAGCCAAAAAACCCTCAGTACCTTAGAACACTGTTTCCCAACCACTGTGCCGGGGCACACTAGTGTGCTGTGAGCGATCATCAGGTGTGCCGTGGGAAATTGGAACCTCCAGGAAGGGGGGGGGAGAGTCTAGTGTGTTGAAATATAAAAACCCTAAAAAACCTACCTTGATAAAAACACAAAATTACAAAAAAAAAACCTCCCCACCCATTGTCTACTTGGTCTCTCCCTCTCCATGCATTCGGAAGGCCCGCTCCCTTTCCCCAAGTAGACCTCCTCTTGCCTCCTGGGGGTTCTGTGTGGGAAGTTTGGCCCAGTTCTATCATCCGTGGGGTTCAGAATGCTCTTTGATTGTAGGGGAACTATAAATCCCAGCAACTATAACTCCCAAATGTCAAGTTCTATTTCCCCTGAACTCCATCTGCGTTCATATTTGGGCATATTGAGTATTCATGCCAAGTTTGGTCCTGATCCAACACTGTTTGAGTCCACAGTGCTCTCTGGATATAGGTGAACTACAACTCCAAAACTCAAGCTCAATGCCCACCAAACTCTTATAGCATTTTCTCTTGGTTACGGGAGTTCTGTGTGGGAAGTTTGTGTCTTTCTGCCATTCCTGCCAGGATATCTATGTTGTGTTCATCGAAACAGGCCCAGGTTTCACACTGAGTGTATAAATACATTTTAAAACATATTAACTATATGTATTACTGTGTTAGAGTGTCATTTTGTGTCATTTTGGTTGGTGGTGTGCCCCAGGATTTTGCAAATGTAAAAAGTGTTGGGAAACACTGCCTTAGAACATGGTCCACTCAGACTTGTAAGTCCGAATGTATCTCCCTCTACATTCCGCCTCGTAGCTGAAGATCTGCCGGGTAGCCCTTGCTCTTGATCCCACCGGCTTTGCAAATGAGACTGGTGAGGACAAGGGACAGGGCCTTTTTGGTAGTGACCCCCCGCCTATGGAACTTGCTCCCCAGTGAAGTTAGATCGGCATCCTCCCCCCTTTCTTTCAAAAGAAAATTGAAGACATCGTTGTGGAGCCAGGCGTTTGGCTAATAGATATAACAGCACTGAACATTGAATATGACCTGTGATTGTTGAGATGGGAAAGGCTTTTATGATTGGTTATTATTGTTGTTTTTAACCTTGATATTTGTATGTTTTTATTGTGTTTTTATTGTAATTTATTGCGGCATCAAATCGTTGCCATTGTTAGCCGCTCTGAGTCCCCCTACAGGAGTGCGAAGAGCAGGGTAAAAATGATGTAAACAAATAAAATAAATAAGTCCCGGGCTTTCTTTCCACTACCACTGTCACAGACCTACTCGGTAGCAGAACAAGATGGAAGTCAGGTGGAGGACATCTCGCAGAAGTTTTTATTTTAAAAAATTACTATGTTATGTGCTGAACCATATAAGTGCACATACGAATATCTTAATATAAATATAAGTTGCTTTGAGATCTACCCATGGGAGAAAAGAGAGATAAAAATATGAATAATAATAACAATAACAACAACAAGCAGATATGCATGTGCATATCTGCATATAAGGTTCAGCACAGAATAGAGTGATTTTATTTTTTAAAACACTTTCACTGGATTTCTCCCTTCCTCTAATTGTATATTCAAGCTCTGTTTAATATTATACAGTTCAAAATAAAGAGTTTCAGTGTGTTCTAATTGTTCTCCATCCATGCCTCCTTTAAATCAGCTGCGTGTTCAACAGACCAATCGGCTGATCAGCTGTTTTGGACTTTTAAAAAGTGGACATGTTCTGGAGCAGTCTCCACAGAGGTGAGGGAAGCAAACCACATGCTTTTGGTAAATGCAGGAATATACTGTGATGCGAATATGCACATTTCTGGCTAGAAACAGGATAAACGGGGAACTTTTTATCCCATGTTCTTCAGCTGCTGCAGAGAACTAGCATGCATTTAGCACTAACGTCATGTAGCTACCCCCTTTTTGTGCTGGTCAGTGACCGTAAAAAAGATTTGTTGTTGTTGTACCCCCCTTTTAACATGGTAAATCTCCTGTTTTAGATACTGTGTAGATACTGTGTAGATGGGCCCTAAAAATCACATACGGAGATAAGAGGTATGCATGAAATTAACAAACTGAAAATGTTTTAAACAGATGACTCAAACTATTGATATGTGTATTCTGCCAGACCATGATCATAATTCAATAGAAAGTATACAACTTTAAAGTAATCCAATATGATATAGTGCTTTAAGCATTTGCCTACAACTGGACAAAGGGTTCAAATCCCTGCTTGGTCATGATAACCCACTGGGCAATACTTTCTCTGTTTAAAAGGAAGGTCATGGCAAATCCTTTCTGAACAAATCTTTCTAAGAGAAGAGTCACAATAAGCCAGAAACAACTTGAATGCATAGAACAATAAACTTCAAAGGGAAAGGTCAGAATTTGGCAAGCCGTATTTTCAAAGTATGATCAAGTGGGCTTCTATGTTGTGGCACAAGCAATATTAGGGGAAATCCTCCTTCTTGTCCATTTCTTTTTTCTCCTCTTGATTAATATAGTGTATCTTAAATTCCATGCACTGTACAAAGAAGAGCAGGATGAGTAATTTTAATGCCAAGCAAGAGAACCATCTTTTTCCTTTTTCCTGCAGTTGTAAAGTGAGATGTTAGACACATGACACTTGGCATCTGGACATTATGGTTTTGAAGAAGATGGTGCATCAATTTTGGCCAGTGTCTGCATTCCAGAATGCATTACCTTGTTTCAGGTTAATCTGGAATTATTTCTGAATTGACTACAGTTGGCCAAATAGGAGCTGGAATTAGCAGTGACAACCTAAAGTACTTCCAAGAGAATGTCAAAATGACAGTCATGTCAGGAGGGAGGAAAGCCCATAGTAAATTGCCATCTCCACTCACCTAGAACATTTGTGATTATATGGAGCAGTTTTAGAGCAGTTGTTCTATCATCCCAAACATGGCAAATGTCACATTAGCATCACTGAAATGCCCACTTGTGGAATTTGCATGGATGGTTGGTGTGTGGTGTTGCTGACATTACACCACCATTTTGGTGCTTTTTTCAGTAACTTGACTTAGTGCCTGCTTTGGTGTAGGCAGAGATTAAAGCAAGATTGTGAGAAAACTTGAGTATGTTGTCAGCAAACTAAATGCTACACTTAATCAGTTGTATTGCCTGGTCTAGATCTGCTTATGCATGAAATTGGAAAGAGATCACTTCTTCTGAAGGAGCTTTCCTCATTTTCTTCAGTTCAAATTTAATGAAACTGTTCTGGAACTGTGTTGTCGAACCTCTGAGGATGCCTGCCATAGACGAAGCTGAAACATCAGGAGAGAATGCTTCTGGAACATGGCCATACAGCAAACCATTGTTCTGGAACTACATGCAAATTCTTTCAATTGTGAAATGGGAGAGACCCCATTTTTAAAGCCTTGTATGGCCAGGGGCCAGCATACCTCAGAGACCCCCTATCTTCTCTTCACTATCAACGGTCGCCTCGCCCCACTCAATGAAATCTTTTGTATGTACCAGGTCCCAGAGAAGTACATCTTGATAGTATGAGATGCAGGGCCTTTTCTATTACTGCTCCTGTTCTATGGAACTCTCTGCCCCCTTATCTGAGAGCCATGCGTGATCTGCGATCCTTTGCGCAGGCACTTAAGACCTGGCTTTTGTTTCATAATTCTGATTTTAATGCTTGTCTTATAATGCTGTATCTTTATGTAAATCACCCGGAGCATCTGGGATGGAGGGCGATTAACAAATATTAAATTGAATGAATGAATGATTTTTTTCAGCCTCTGGACAGGACTTAAATTTATTTGACTATTTTAGTGACATACATTTTGGCTGAAGTGGTTCTATTTAGCAGTGAAGGGAACACACTCTGTTTCTGTGTGTATGCTGGAAGTCATTTTTAAAACTTACTTTGTACACATTTCACTGGTTCTCACATGTTGATTATTTGTTTGGGTTTGGGCAGAATGGTTACCATTGTTCTTCATATTCTCACCCGACAATTTGTCTGAGATATATTTGTTCATATTCATGCATTTGGCAGTCCTATGTTAACATAACATCCAAGAAACACAAACAGCCTTGTTTGTTTGGTAAAATAGTATGCAAAATCCCTGAAGCAACCTATCTAATTTCTCAAAGTTAATCCCCCCCTTAAGGTCCTTAAAGTTTCATCCAGATGTGCAAAACAACATAAACATTATAACTAGTTAGGTTTCCCAATAGAAATTAAGACTAGAGCAACAATGCAGATTCTTGAATCATGATCCAGACTTGGATTTGGATTGGATCTGCATTGGTGTGAAAAAGATAAAGATGTAATTTGAATTGCCAAACCGGGTGCCAAAATAAACCAAAAGGCTAGCACACAACCCTAGTTTATATTATAATTATATCTACTCTCCACTCTTCTCCTGCCATGGAACAGATACACGGAGATCAGAAGCTTTCACTTCTCTTTTTGATTTAATGCCTCTTGTAGAAGCATCACAATCCAGCAATGTGTGATGAACCTTGGCTATGGTTTGTTTGAGACTAGGCACATTCAAACAATGGTTAATAAAAACCCTTTGTCTGATTTTATCCAATTAAGAAAAAAAGAAACACAAGGAATACAGGAACTTATTCACATCCTAACAAACTATAGATTAATTGCAGTATAAAAAATGTATGCCTTGTCTGTGATGGACAGGTTTTTGCTAAATGGAGAGAAACTTCTTCAGATTTCCGCAACATTGCCAATGTCAACAGCTACAAATGAAAGGCTGTTTTCAACTGTGAAACATATGAAACCATATAAAGGAAACACAATGGGACAGTGGTGGCACAACCGGTTAAACTGAGCTGCTGAATTTGCTGACCAGAAGGTTAGTTGTTCAAATCCATGGGATGGGGTGAGCACCCACTGTTAGCCCCAGCTTCTGCCAACCTAGCAGTTTGAAAACATGCAAATGTGACTAGATCAATAGGTACCGGCTCAGGGGTAAGGTAAATGGTGCTCCATGCAGTCATGCTGGCCACATGACCTAGGAGGTGTGTACAGACAATGCAGGCTCTTCGGCTTAGAAACGGAGATAAGAACCACCCCTGTTTATCGGTTTTTCATTGTTTCTAGGCATTGAATGTTTGCCTTTGTGTTTGTGTATGCTGGAATGTGCCATGGGAGATAGGGAGGAATACAAAATTATTATTATTAATAATAATATTAATATTATTAAGACTGACTGGACTTGCACTCACACAATTTTCTTTTGTAATCAATTAAGCGTCATTTTCAGGTTTTTTAAGACTTGAAACTTTGTAACTTTGTAAAATTTGATTTAATTAAGTTTGTATAAAATATAGATTGAATCCTTTAATTTAAATTATTTTGTGGAACTACTTTTCATGATTTGCTAAAAAATCTTTCAAATCCCACCCCACCCCCACCCCCGAGTTTTTTGGGGGTAAATTTGGATACAGTCCTGGAAAGGAGGGGATATTTTCCCTTCCCTTTAAAGTGGCCTTGGCAACTTTCATGCTATACTAGAGTCCCTCAATCCTTCAAAGCAGATATTTTAGACAGAAAAGGCAACTGTAAATGGAAGGAGAAATAATGACTTTTGTTGCTCTGTGACCTATCATTTGTTGTTCATTCGTTCAGTCGCTTCAGACTCTTCATGACCCCATGGACCATCCCACGCCAGAGCTCCCTGTCGGCCGTCCCCTCCCCTAGCTCCTCCATTGTCAAGCCAGTAACTTCGAGGATGCCATCCATCCATCTTGCCCTTGGTCGGCCCCTCTTCCCTTTTCTTTCCATTTTCCCCAGCATAATCATCTTCTCTAAGCTTTCCTTTCTTCTCATGATGTGGCCAAAGTACTTCATCTTTGCCTCTGCTATCCCTCCCTCCAATGAGCAGTCGGGCTTTATTTCCTGAAGTATGGACTGGTTGGATTTTGTTGTGGTCCAAGGCACTCTCAGAACTTTCCTCCAACACCACAGATCAAAAGCATCTATCTTCCTTCACTCAGCCTTCCCTATGGTCCGGCTCTCACATCCGTAGGTTACTACAAGGAATACCATTGCTTTGACTATGCGGATCTTTGTTGCCAGTGTGATGTCTCTACTCTTCACTAATTTATCGAGATTGGACATTGCTCTCCTCCCAAGAAGTAAACATCTTCTGATTTCCTGGTTGCAGTCTGCATCTGCAGTAATCTTTGCACCTAGAAATACGAAGTCTGTCACTGCCTCCACGTTTTCTCCCTCTATTTGCCAGTTATCAATCAGTCCAGTTGCCATAATCTTGGTTTTTTAAATGTTTAACAGTAACCCATCTTTTGCACTTTCTTCTTTCACCTTGATTAGAAGGCACCTCAGCTCCTCCTTGCTTTCAGCCATCAGAGTGGTATCATCTGCATATCTAAGGTTGTTAATGTTTCTTCCAGCAATTTTAACCCTAGGCTTGCATTCATCAAGCCCCGTACATCGCATGATGTGTTCTACACACAAGTTGAATAGGTTGGGTGAGAGTATACAACCGTGCCATATGCCTTTCCCAATCTTGAACCAGTCTGTTGTTCCATGGTCAGTTCTTACTGTTGGTACTTCGTCATACAGATTCCTCAGGAGAGAGACAAGGTGATTTGGTATGCCCATACCACCAAGAACTTGCCACAATTTATTATGATCCACACAGTCAAAGGATTTAGAATAGACAATAAAGCAGAAATAGATTTTTTTTCTGAAACTCCCTGCCTTTCTCCATTATCCAGCAGATATTGACCTATCATTAGTATGATCCATTAAGTGCATACCTGTATTTAATCTCCCTTATTATAGAAATGGAAGGAGTAGGACTATCTTTTCTTGAGGTGGTTTCTCTATATCTGATCTATATGGTTTCAAAGCAGAGCCTGATATTCACGTGACTGATATATGCACACAGAGCTCACGGGCTGCAAAGCCAACAACAGAACTATACCCACGGAGGGTTCAAAGTAATAAATCACAAATTCAATGGTTCATCAAATGATATTATATTAATTTCTCATATCATATCAAAGTCACAGAAAGACTTGTCTATTAAAGATGGGTAAAGACCCTAAATGAAATCCCACGCAGGGGTTAATGCCAATATTCACTCAATATCCCTCGCAGGGGTTAATTCAATATAAATATTGCTGCTGAATCGCATATCATGAAATCATACAATGTAAACAATCCCTGTGTAGGGGAAATGATAAATGTCGGACGCTGAGGAGTAATTAGTCCCCTCTAGACAGATGGTTCAGGCCGACGGAGTCGCCATGCGTATTGAAAGGCCCAGAAGTCCGTTTCACCGGTAGTCCAGTTTTGTCAAGGCAAATCAATATGCGTCCATAATCTGTGAAACATAATTAAATAAGCCATAGGTACAATAGCCCACAATATAAAGGTATTCATACAGGCAGGGTAAAAGGAATACATACCACAATGAAGTATCAATATCATATATAACCCAGGCGTAGTAGCCGATCATGGGTGACCCAAAGGTAAACAGTAAAGCACAAGATGGGATATAAATGGATGAGAAGGGTTATGCAAATGAGCTGAGGGGGATTACGTCATTCAACCCGTTTGGCCATTCGGTGTCAAGGAGGAGTGTCCATTTAATTTCAGCTGCTCTCAGTAAGTCATTATTGGATTGATGAAAATTAGGTCGGATTTGTTGCAGGATCATCAGTTTTAAAGAGGACACATCATGTTTTTTCTCTTTGCAATGTTTATAGAACATAGAATCCTCAGAAGCTTTATGAATTTTACTTCTGTGTTCAATAAAACGGGTCCGTACCTCCCTCGAGGTCATCCCCACGTAAACCAATGAGCACCCACATGAGATCCCATAAATCACAGATTTAGAAGCGCAGGTCCCATAATCCCTGATCTTGAAAGTTCGGTTTTTGGAAATACTATAAACTTCTCTATCTTGGGAGACATTAGCACATACAGAGCAATGGGAGCAAGGTTTCATTCCAGGACTCATTATGCTCCTAATAGGTGGTCTGTGTCCATGAGAGTGTACTAATATGTCCTTGATATTGCGGGTGCGTTTGTGCGCTATTAGAGGAAATGCGGATAAGCCCGGGATGTCCTTTAAAAGCGGCCAATATTGTTTCACTATTTTGGCCAGGCAGCTCGAGTGAGGCGTGTAAGTCACAGGCCACACTATCTTGTCAATGGATTCATTCTTTCTCGTAGTAAATAAAGATGATCTGGAACGATTTTCCGCTCGCTGCCTGGCTTTCTGTATGATGGTGGTCGGGTATCCTCTCTCTCTGAAATCCGATGTTAGTCTGTCCGCTGCTTGTGCATAGTCATCCCCAAATGAAGAATTTCTTTTGATACGAAGAAATTGGGAAAATGGGAGATTATAGCGTAAAGCATGAGTGTGATGACTGGTAAAATGTAAATAACTATTTTTCTTCACAGCCTTTCTATAGTCCCGTATTTTTAGTTGGTGGTTGGTGTTTGTGACGGTCACATCAAGGAAATTCACAGTTGTGGTGCTGATAGTCGCAGTAAATGATAAGGATGGGTGCCAAGTGTCCATCCAATTCAGGAATTCGGCAATGTTGGTGTCATGATGAAGAATCAGAAATAAGTCATCTATAAACCGACTATATAATTTGACCTTGCCAGAGAAGCGGTTTCGAGTATGAGGAAATATAAATTTATCTTCCAGATGCGCCATGAAAATGTTTGCCAAGCAGGGGGCGCAACTGAGCCCCATGGAAATGCCGTGGATCTGGAGATAGTGGTCATCCAAAAATTGAAAGTAATGACCGTCACAAACACCAACCACCAACTAAAAATACGGGACTATAGAAAGGCTGTGAAGAAAAATAGTTATTTACATTTTACCAGTCATCACACTCATGCTTTACGCTATAATCTCCCATTTTCCCAATTTCTTCGTATCAAAAGAAATTCTTCATTTGGGGATGACTATGCACAAGCAGCGGACAGACTAACATCGGATTTCAGAGAGAGAGGATACCCGACCACCATCATACAGAAAGCCAGGCAGCGAGCGGAAAATCGTTCCAGATCATCTTTATTTACTACGAAAAGAATGAATCCATTGACAAGATAGTGTGGCCTGTGACTTACACGCCTCACTGAGCTGCCTGGCCAAAATAGTGAAACAATATTGGCCGCTTTTGAAGGACATCCCGGGCTTATCCGCATTTCCTCTAATAGCGCACAAACGCACCCGCAATATCAAGGACATATTAGTACACTCTCATGGACACAGACCACCTATTAGGAGCATAATGAGTCCTGAATGAAACCTTGCTCCCATTGCTCTGTATGTGCTAATGTCTCCCAAGATAGAGAAGTTTATAGTATTTCCAAAAACCGAACTTTCAAGATCAGGGATTATGGGACCTGCGCTTCTAAATCTGTGATTTATGGGATCTCATGTGGGTGCTCATTGGTTTACGTGGGGATGACCTCGAGGGAGGTAAGGACCCGTTTTATTGAACACAGAAGTAAAATTCATAAAGCTTCTGAGGATTCTATGTTCTATAAACATTGCAAAGAGAAAAAACATGATGTGTCCTCTTTAAAACTGATGATCCCGCAACAAATCCGACCTAATTTCCATCAATCTAATAATGACTTACTGAGAGCAGCTGAAATTAAATGGACACTCCTCCTGACACACGAATGGCCAAACGGGTTGAATGACGTAATCCCCTCAGCTCATTTGCATAACCCTTCTCATCCATTTATATCCCATCTTGTGCTTTACTGTTTACCTTTGGGTCACCCATGATCGGCTACTACGCCTGGGTTATATATGATATTGATACTTCATTGTGGTATGTATTCCTTTTACCCTGCCTGTATGAATACCTTTATATTGTGGGCTATTGTACCTATGGCTTATTTAATTATGTTTCACAGAGCGTCGTATTTGCCTTGACAAAACTGGACTACCGGTGAAACGGACTTCTGGGCCTTTCAATACGCATGGCGACTCCGTCGGCCTGAACCATCTCTCTAGATGGTAATAATTACTCCTCAACGACCCACATTAATAATTTCCCCTACACAGGGAAGGTTTACATTGTATGATTTCATGATATGCGATTCAGCAGCAATATTTATATTGAATTAACCCCTGCGAGGGATATTGAGTGAATATTAGCATTAACCCCCTGCGTGGGATTTCATTTAGGTCTTTACCCATCTTTAATAGACAAGTCTTTCTGTGACTTTGATATGATATGAGAAATTAATATAATATCATTTGATGAACCATTGAATTTGTGATTTATTACTTTGAACCCTCCGTGGGTATAGTTCTGTTATTCACGTGACTGAATCATCCACTGTACACCAAAAAACTGTCAACACTAACCAAAACAAATATGTTAGAGTACTAGATTAGAAACATGTTTATAATCAATCACTGATGATGGTACAAACATGGATAGAAAATGAGTAAATACAAGCCACACAGCTGATTGATACAGCCCCATATTGTCCATCACACAGTGCACACTCACTTCTGCTGGGGATCTATAGATCAGCCATGGTGCAAGCGTCCTACGATGTTCTACCTGGAACACAGGCTTCCTGTGTTCCATAGGAAGCAATGGGCCAGCATGGGGGGAAAGCGTGTGGCAACGCTTCCTTATGTGCCCTGCAGATTTACCATGGGGGCTGGTAAATCCCCCTGCTGCCCCTTATCAATATGAGGTCCATAGACTCCATATGTATGTTCAGAAGTAATGTTTCCAGCCACGTTAGTTCATTATCCTGCTTTTATTCCATTGCAATGTCCAAGGTGGCTGAAAACAGTATTAAAACATAACAATACAGCTAAAAACCATTCTGTTGGATTGTCAAGGAGTAGCTTAAAAGAATTAACTAAGTACTGAAACACTAAGTACTCAAAGTAGTCAAAACAGGTGGGCACCCTACCACCACTCTGAAGCACCCAATTAGTGGCTAAGTCTATAAATAAAAAGATTTTGTATGTTGATTAAAAGAGAGCAAAAAAATGGAGCTAAACCCCCATGGAAATTCTACAGTAGCCACAGGGAAAAAAACAGCTCTTTGATAATCACCAAACATGTTTCATCAAATACATTCTCACCATAGAATTAAAGGAAGTCTTGTGAAGAGCTGGGGAAGAATCTTACCAGGACATAAGTTTTGGTTTGGATAGTCTTTTGTGGCCAGCATCTTGTTTGTGTATTCAATATTTCAAAATATTTTGGGGGGGAGGGGGAGTACAGAGATAGGTATTCTCTCCCTCCCTCCTCAGTTACCAAAGCCCTCTTGAGGACTACCTTTTGTGTGTGTAAGGAGTGCCTTGAGTAACTGCAAGTCACTTCTGGTGTGAGAGAATTGGCCGTCTGCAAGGACATTGCCCAGGAGATGCCTGGATGTTTTGACGTTTTATCATCCTTGTGGGAGGTTTCTCTCATGTCCCCGCATGAGGAGCTGGAGCTGGGAGAGAGTACTCATCTGCACTCTCCCCGGATTCAAACCTGCAACCTGTCGGTCTTCAGTCCTGCCGGCACAGCGGTTTAACCCACTGCGCCACTGG
This sequence comes from Anolis apletophallus, assembly GCA_030556195.1. Taxonomy (NCBI): domain Eukaryota; kingdom Metazoa; phylum Chordata; class Lepidosauria; order Squamata; family Anolidae; genus Anolis; species Anolis apletophallus. The sequence goes on along the minus strand of JARBWK010000012.1, from coordinate 71,946,400 downwards.
GGGCTCCTAGGACTGCCATGTCACTGCAATACTAATCCCAATAGATATATAATTGTTGGTGAAGTTCAGATGAAATAGGGTTTGTATCTGGTTATGTCCCAATTGCCAGATTCAGACTAATGACAACATGTGCTGAGACTTTTGGAAGATTCCAGCTGAACTTGAGAGAAGAAATTCTTGGTCTATGGAAACATAGCTAGATTCTTCTCTGATCCTCCTTGTTTCCCACCAGCCACAGAATAGCCATTAAGGGTAGCTATCACGGTGACACAGTGAGTCCTGGAGCTGGCTGTATGTGGAATTCTTTCACTATGATTGTGTAGGTTCTCTGTCCATCTGTGCACATGACGGTGCAGAGCCAGACACTGCTATTTCCCCAATGACAAAATTAATCTACCTGTATCAAAGGGGGAAACTAGACAAAAGCATCTACACCACATGCATCAAATTAAAGGCGCATGGGCCATATCCAGTCTGCCATGTCATTTTATGTGACACTCTAGATGCTGACCTACAGCTCTTGCATTCCTTATCATTAGACATCATGACTAGAGCTGATGGGAATTGCGATACAGTAACATGTAGAAGGCTGACATTTGTTCTGTTTAGACAGGATATTGGGGTTTGAATTTAGATACAAGGTTTGTGGATATGATGTCTGTGTTTTAAATGTCCTTTAACCTTTCCCCAACCTCCGAGTCACAAATGTTGTTGGGTTGCAATTCCCACTATACCCAGTCTACATGGTGGATAATGAAGTGATGTGAGCTGTCATTCAATAACATCTAGGGACCCAAATTGGGTAAAAACTTAAGACCATCAATCTCTATGTAAAAAAAATTATATATCTGGCCTTACGTATCCATGGATTCTTTATTCATGCATTCAGTGACCCTTTGAAAACAACCATAAAGCTGATGTGGCCTCGATAAAAATGAGTTTGATACCGCTGGTCTATACTCAGAATTTTCATTGTCGTTTAGAGGATTCTTATGAAACCTAAACATTTTGCATGAAGTAGCGCTGCTCAGACAGGGGTGTGTTGTTGTTGTTGTTGTTGTCATTTATGAAAACTAGGCCAGTGTTATAATTTGTACAATCAAATGTTGTGTTGATTACATTATTTCTGATCATTGTGTTAAGCTGGACTTGCGGTTGATTCATTCTTGTCCTGCTTGGAGGCAATTAGACACTGTGTGAACAAAATGTTGAACTAGACAGAGCTTTGATCTCATCCAACATGATTTTTTTATTATATTTTTTTCCTAAGTATTAATTCTTCCATTTAATCATGCTATTGATTAAAAGCTGGTGACTTTATGTATCAGAAAGTACCACACCATATGTTAACTGGCCTATCAAGAACATTTCTTCTGTGAATGCATAACAGAATTTAAAGGCTTTGTTAGCACTCAGCTGAGACAGTGCGCGTTATCCATTTTTATAGTTTAGTTATGAGGCCAACATAGTCCTTGCAGAACACTCTCATTATTTTATTATTCAATTTATTAATTCTCTGCCTGTGTTGCTCATTTGTTTCACATGACAAGAGGTCCAAAAATATTTTTCTGATGATACAATTCACACCAGTGTTTTAGCCAAATCCCACTGAAGTCAACAGACTGATTCCAATTAATTTAATGGACTTTCACTCATCACATACCAAAACTGATGAGGGGGAAACTGTTTAATGAGTTCATTTTTTGTTAGTAGGAATTTGAAAAAATGTCAGAAGAATTGTGATAATAAAACAGAAATGTTACATATTAAGAAATCTATTGATTGATTGATCAGATCGATGCACCTTCCTTCTTCCAAAACTAGGATCAAGTTGGTTCACAGTTTGACTGACTACAATCCAAAATCCATTTTTTCTTTTAAAAAATGATTAAGTTAAAACACAATTTAAATTATAGGCAAATCATAGGTTACTTCTCTAACAAAAAAAGTACCAAAAGTTAAAATAAGATGGACAAAATAGTTTTCTGACTACAAAAAGCAAAAAAACAGTTCAACATGCTACATGAAGTTTCCATAAGCATGTTCAAAATGTATTCTTCTTGCCACTGGGTATGTCATAGCCTGACTTGCACAGATCTTGGAAACATTATGTTTCTTTTATCAAAACTATCTATCACTCATGGAGGAAAGAAGGAAGCATTCTTGGAACACTTGAGCTTGGTGGTAATGTTAGGGAATCCAATCAGGCTTCAGCCCTGATACATTTCCTTTTAAAAATTGTGATGTTCACCATTGGAATATTAATGCGAAGCAGCCATTCATTTTTATAAGGAAGTACTGAATTCTGAAAGAGAATCTGTATAATTTCAACGCTTCATGTTCTTGACAAATGGCTATGGGAAAACTGTGATTGCATGCTTACAGAATTGTCCTCCCCTATCATTTTCACAAAAGAAACCAAAACGTATTCATGATTAGCTCCTAAGAGAGCCTATTTTGAACATGAAATATTTTAGACATACTATATTATTTCAGTAGGTTAGTGGAATCATGATTCTGCCAGGATGATGATGCAGAGATGGAATACAGTTTTCCAGGGAGCCCTTATGCACAAGTCTGAATGAAATGAATAAGATAGATGCGGGCAAACTTCAGTCTTCCAGATGTCATTGCACTAAAACTCTTACGATTTCTCGCCATTGGCTATGTTGTTTAAGACTGTTGGAAGTTCTAGTTCTGCAATACCTAGTAAGTATTAAGTTGTCTACAGCTGGTATAAAATATTCATAACAGGATGCACTGAACTACTTCCTTGGGGCCTTGGGGCCCTTCAGTTATTTACATTTGTGTTCTGCACTATATTCTAAAGGCTCAGGAGATATAGCAATGGTAGTTTTAAATTTATACACGTAAAATCTAGAACAGATGGCTTGGCATAATAGCACTGAAATATTACAAGAATGCATGTTGCTTGCTCTTGCAAGCATGACTCTTGAATGGAAAAAGCATAATAATTGGGCATCTAAAATGTTAAGGTTTTTAGAAGTGATGGACCTGTACCATTTCAACCAATTTTGGATTTTATTGGCAAGGAGAGGAAATTTCTAGGAGAAAATAATTTCAAGAATGAGTGCTGTGCCATAGCAGGCATATAAGATTCTCTAATTTTAAGAATAAACATAATTAATCCTGGGTTGCCTTTTCAACCAATTCCAACACCATATACAAGTAGTGTCATTAGTGGGCTCTATTTTCCTTCCAGCTCTTTTTTATATATAAATCCATCATGGCAGACTGAACCTTGTGTTTGGGCACATTATAGAATATTCACAGGTCTTTTCTGGTTCCATTCGTATACTACTTCAAATTCTTGTTTAGCATTTCATTTTTTTAATTGTCACATGATTATTTCATATTCATATATATTGGAAATAGCAGGAAAAAATCATCATAAGCTTAAATATAATCAAAGAAAATGAGAAAAAATAAGACAGCTTTAGGAAATGCTGTAATTTATGATATATTTGAAGGTAGAATTAATAAATGCGAGTTGTAACAGAAAATAAAGAGGGCATTTCCTGGCAACGAATGCTCCACTGGTTTAAGGTTGAAAGCATGTATATTCACAACTAATAAGGCATTACCCTTTAGGAAATGTCAAAAGAAAAGGTCAATATTAACCCCACAAACGATTTAAAACATAAAAATGCAAATTAAAAATTTAAAAATCTTTAAAAATATGTTGATGCTTAAAAGGAACAAGGTAAAATCCTAATTACCTTGCTTGCTATTTTCTGTTGGAAAATATTTTTATAGAAGTCACTAAAAGAAAACATGATTTCATTTTCAACACTATAAAGTGTAGAAGTGTAACTTGCAACAAAATTACTCAGTGTGCAGTGCTTCTGTTTCATATTTTAGCCAACCAGGTTTTTTTTACTTTCAGGATACTCTTTCAGTTCCAATCTCTCTGTGTTTGTTGATCTTCTACTCTCCCATCAGTCAACATATCATGTTCTTTGTGTATTCATAATTCTTACTAGAATATTTTCTAGACAGTTTGCTTTCTACTCCTCTAAACTTGAGGATTTCCTCGTGGTCTACTGATAACTTCCCCTTTTGCATAGAGGGTGCCAAGTTCGGTACAAAAGAATATATATACTGTAATTTTTTAAGCAAGTGCTCTTCTGAGGGCCCTTCTGCACAAGCTCAAATCACAAGAAGAAATGGGATTTTATATTCCAGTCCCTCTCAGGATTGTGGCCCCACACCAGCCCCAAACCCTGAGCTTTTACTGGGGTGGTGGCTACATGCCATCATGGCATCTAGCCAGCTCCCAGGCCCCCTTCCCCTCCCAAAAAACTTACCAGAGGGACCTGGCTGGATCTTCCAGACTTTTGGAGAAAACTTATGTAACTTCAAAATGATGCATCAGAAGCTTTTCAGAGGGGAGGGAGGAAAACAGGTCAGAAATGCTCTGTTGCAGCCCAGCCACCAATGTGACACCTCTGCACTCAAAATTACACTCAGCCAAAATGGAAGCAATTAACTGAGTCAAAGTTTGTTATAAAACAAAGTTCAATATAGAAAAAGTTAGTTCAAAAATACAGTCCAAAGTAAAAAAAACTATTTAAAAAATCTCTTCAAAGTATACAGTATACAGTACATAAAAGACAGAAGCATGAATACATTCCAAATACTGGTTTCAAGGAATATTCCAAAATGCAGATTACAGTCATAATATTTTTGATCACTATAGAAAGTAAAGCCAAAAATCCATAGAACTTGGACTAAAAGCTATATCCAAAATGTGACTCTTCAATTCCAAACCAGGAGACATTACATGAAAGCAAGGCCCAAAATCTTCTATACCAGAGCTCATCGAATCATGATAACCTTCTCTTGAAAGTGCAAAGTTGCTCTCACAAAGAGCAACTTACGAAGATGACTTAAGAAACCAATTTGTTTCCATGGGGACATTAACGATGTACCATCTGGCATTCCTTTGTTTATCTTTTAGATGTTATGAGAACTTTAATTGTCTTTGCCTAGTGTCATCTTGCCTTAACTGAACAACCCAGCTTCTCCCTCCTCCGTTGCATCATTCCCAGGATTAGGCTGAGCCTTTGGCTGTGCTTCATGGGAAACATTCTCACTGAAATCAGATCTGTCTGTGAAACAATTCTCATAATCCAGAGAAGAATTACTTTCTCCATGAGGCACTACAGAAATGGTGGGCTCTAATTCAGACTCTACTTAAAGATTATCAGGCCCCATCACCAAAATGCTCCCTTCCTTCTCCTCAGACCAGGCCTCAACACTTTCTCCAAGGGTCCTGAAGATGCAGCCAGGCCCCTCCGGTAAGTATTTTGGGGAAAATGGGAGGTTGGGAGCAAAGTTTGGGGGTGCCACCTTGCTCCTTCTGGTTCTTAGGGTCTGAAAAAATGGGATGAAAAGAAAATTCTGTCCACTGGGAACATGAATAGTTACACACTTTCCTTGGGAAGAGCTGTGTAGTTTCATGAAGATACACAGCTAAGAGACAAAACATATACTCCAGAACAGGGGTGCTCATTAGGTAGCTCGGGAGCTACTAGTAGATCTTCGGCCCTCTTCTAGGTGATCTTCGGGCCTCACCAGCCAAATGGGGCGCTCCTGCCACGCGCGCGCATACCCTACGTGCACGCGCACTCTTGCTGCTGGCTTCCGCTCTCACTGTGCTTCTTTCGCCTGTGGGGCATTGCAGGAAGAAGGAACCACGAGGCGGGGCCTCTGGAGGGAGCGCCCTGCCTCTCTTGTCCAGAAGCAGCTGTGCAGCCTCCATTGCTGGCGAGACAGGCAGGGCAGAGCACTCCTTCTGGATGCCCCGCCTCGTGCTTTCTCCTTCCTGAAATGCCCCACAGGTGGAAGAAGCGCTGCGCGGGCAGATAATGGCAGCAGGAGCACACCTGGTGGCAAGAGCGCGCGGCAGCTGGAGCGCGCGGGAGCGCACGGTGGCGGGGGCAGGTCTCTCAGAGTTCAGCCCCCTAACAACGGAGGAGGTGAGAAAGCTGGTGACCGGGGCGAGAGCGACGACCTGCCCAACGGATCCCTGCCCATCACATCTAATCAAGTCCAATACTGACATCTTGTCCGGTGCTCTGAGGACCTGGTGAATCTCTCTTGAAACAAGTGCCTTTCCGGACTCCCTGAAAGAGGCGAGAGTCACCCCCCTCTTGAAAAAGACATCGCTTGACCCCGAGGTTCCTGCTAACTACCGCCCGGTTGCCAACTTACCCTTCCTGGGCAAGCTCCTTGAACGAGCAGTAGAAAGCCAAATTCGGGTCTTCTTGGATCAATCCGGGGGCTTGGACCCGTCCCAGTCGGGCTTCCGCGCGGGCCACGGAGTGGAGTCCGTTCTCGTGGCAATCACTGATGACATCCGTCGACAACTGGATCGGGGAGGCTCGGCAATCCTAGTCCTCTTGGACCTTACGGCCCTTTGATACCGTCGACCACGACCTGCTTCTCCATCGCCTGGCGGCCTCCGGGATCCAAGACAGAGCTCTGGCCTGGCTGGAATCGTTCCTCTTGAGGCCGCTCGCAGCGGGTCGAGTGGCAGGGTCAAGTCTCTTTGAACAACGAATTGGAGTGTGGAGTCCCTCAGGGTGCCATTCTATCTCCCACCCTCTTTAATATCTACATCCAGCCCCTGGCTAATATTGCTAGGAGCCATGGGTTCTCCTGCTACCAATACGCAGACGACACGCAGCTGCTCTTGAAGCTTGACCCAGGGTCATCATCAGTACCGGACAGTTTCAGCCTAGGATTGAGGGCGGTGACGAGCTGGCTCAGGGCATATAGACTCAAGATCAACCCGGCTAAAACGGAGATCCTCTGGCCGGGTCGTCCCGACCCCGCCCACCACTTCCACTCTTCGAGGGCGAGTCCCTGGCTCCAGCCCCGCGGTGAAAAGCCTGGGAGTGATCCTAGACGAAAATCTCACGATGGAGGCCCAGATCCAGGCTGCAGCTAAGGGCGCCTTTTCCATCTCCGTAGGGCCCGTCGGCTGGCTCCCTACCTTCCACCAGAGGCCTTGAGAACAGTGGTCCATGCCACTGTCGTCTCACGCCTCGACTACTGCAACGCCCTATATGTGGGCCTCCCAGACAACAACTAAGAGGCTGAAACGTATCCATAACGCCGCAGCCAGACTCATTACTGGGTCATCAGTGAGGGATCACATTTCCCCCATTCTTAAAGAACTTCACTGGCTGCCCCTAGAGTTCAGAGCCCTTTACAAACTCCTGGTGCTCACCTTTAAAGCCCGGCACAACATTGGGCCTTCCTATCTGAGTGACCGGCTGACGGCCCAATGCAGCGAGAGGCCAGCACGCTCCATCAACGGTGACCGCCTGACTACCCCTGGAGTGCGGGAGGCTAGACTGGCGGAAACTCGGCGGAGAGCCTTCTCCGTCGCGGCCCCTTCGACTTGGAACTCACTGCCGCCCACCCTCAGAGCCTCTCCGACTCTATCTGGATTCCGGCCAGCCTTGAAGACCTGGCTCTTCCGCCTAGCGTTCGGGACTGGCTCGGTACCCTGGACTACCTGAGCCACCCCTCCTGTTCATATTCCATGTTTTTAAACTGTTGTACATTGTTCACCCTAGGGTTTTAACTGTTGTAAGTCGCCCGGAGCACCGCCGGTGGAGGGCGACTCACAAATATTAAAGTATTATTATTATTATTATTATTATTAGATCTTTTGGACTTGGTTGCTTTAAGAGTAGCTTGCATGCTGAAAAAGTGTGAGCACCCCTGCTCCAGAAGGACAAGTCCTAGGTTCAATCTCTGAGTATTATCAGTTATAGGAGTGCGTATTAGATCTTAGGGATTTGTTACTAGCCAGAGTATATGATATTGGATTAGATGGAGCAGGTTATTTGCTGTCTTTTTGCATGGTCTACTCTCTTTTGCTTAAGATTCATGCTCGGATGCAAAGTGATTCAGGTTCCTTGTCCACTTAATAAAAAAAGACAATGCTGGAGACTTACCTTGTTAGGAATTTCACTGTTCCTAGGACAGAAGCAGAAGTCTGAAAGATGGCAGGAAGTTGAAAGTCCTCCATCGAAATCTGTAGTCATTTCTTCCAGATGTACATCGAATGGATGGTTAATGGACTAACATGGTATGTGATATTCCTACAAGGATTTTATGTATCCATGAGACATTGAGTGGAAGCAGATTGCTTGTTTTACACAAAGAACTTTCTACTTTCTACTTTTGCACCCTTTCCCAGGCGTGGGCAATTGCCGGCCCTCCAGGTGTTTTGGACTTCAACTCCCAGAAATCCTAACAGCTGGTAAACTGACTAGGATTTCTGGGAGTTGAAGTCCCAAACACCGGGAGGGCCGGCAATTGCCCACGCCTGTTCTACACTCTTAATAAATTCGTATCAGTTGGTTTTCTCCAGCCTTCAGATGTCTTCTGATTAGTCTCTAAGCAAATTGGTCTGTATTGAGGGAATGAGGCATGCTCTGGGACCATCTTCTACCCTTGCACAACATTCTTTTGAATATAGTTCTCCTTCTCATGTATTTATTATTTATTTGAGTGAATATGACAGACCTGGATTTATCCAATCTGATCTAGCATGCTCTTGAAATGTTTTCGTTTTCAAGGCCCAAGGTTTGGCCATACCATAGGTCAGGCATCCTCAAACTGTGGCCCTCCAGCCATTTGGGCCCCCAACTACCTGAAGCCCTAGCCAGGAATTCCAGGAGTTGGGAAGCCGAAGAGCAGCTGGAGGGCTGCAATTTGAGAATGCCTGCCATAGATGATGTTGTGAAAAAGGTGGAATGGTAACATTTGATCCAAGAAATCAGATAAGGTTTGCCAGCATGTTATCTGTAAAGCTAAATAGTGTTTTGCTTCTATTATTGGTCATAGTGTATTTTTAATTCATACAGGCAACAATTTTATCTTTGTGAAACCCCAAAAGAAACTTCCTTGGATGCTAGCCTACTTCTTTCAAACAGAAATGTCTATGAAAACTGGGCTGATATTGAATTTATACACAGAGTTTCTGAGTATAGTTAGAAAATTCAAATGCCAATTGAATATATTTGCTAGTATTTGAATACAATTCCTACTGAAAGACAAGTGGTTTGTATAAAATGTAGAGATTAACCCCATTCCATTAATCTGTGGACATCATGTACATAAATCCTTGCTAAAAGGCATCATTAATTAAGATCCATACTACTTTTAATCTGCCCGTGAAGCATCCAGCTGCAGTCAGTCAACTATTGGAATCTGAGCTCTTTGCTGTTCAAAGGTTTAGTATGATATAAATTGCAGATTAAGGGATTTTCCCCCACTTGCATGCACCTCATTTGAAGAACCTGATAGTGGATGATCAGGTTCTTCAAATTTGCACATGTGGAAATCACATGAGTTTTTGCACATGTGGAAATAACATGATATTGAATTGATCCTAAAAGCTCATACATGAATCAATATAAAGCTCTTGACCATCTCTGCAATATACTCAAAGACAAAGTGGCAAAGTATGAACTGGACAATTCTTCCATTAGGTAGATTTGTACACACCTGAGTCACACCCTCAGAGAGTGTTTCCCAGTGGTTCATCAACATCTTGAGAAAAGCGACAAGTAGGATAATGCCATGGGTCCAGTATTGTTCAACATCTTTATTGTTAACCTAAATTAAAGAATAGAGGCTATGGTCATGCAATCTCTAAATGACACGAACCATATAGCAATAGTTCTCAACCTGTGGGTCCCCAGATGTTTTGGCCTACAATTTCCACAAAACCCAGCCAGTTTACCAGCTGTTAGGATTTCTGGGAGTTGAAGGCCAAAACATCTAGGGACCCACAGGCTGAGAACCACTGCCGTATGAGGTAACCCAGAAGACAAAAATCAAGATGCACAACTGGAGACTTAGGTCAATATTAATAAGATGAATTTCAATAGGGACAGAAGAAAACAGAAATACAGGATACTAATTCATGAATGGCAACAGCTAATTATCACAATTTGTTAAATATAATGAAATAAAATTAAGTTTTTATAATTACTCTATTTTCTTTGAAATCACACTGCCTTTTGTATGACATCAAATAGAAAATGTCAGTAGTATGTACAAGCAGCATCACATTATGTCATGCCAACTCTTGCATTTAGTCTTTTACTATTTGTAATATATGAGTAATACGTGTGGACAGAAGTGTTAAATGATTGACTGACAAACCAATGTAACTGCTATTTCTTCCAGATCCCCTTGCTAGTTCTACATTTTCCAAATGGTCCAGATGCCAAATCCTGCACCTTGGAATGGAAAAAAGTCTCATAATTTTGTTTGTTTTTACTTTAAATAAAATTCCAGTATAGCAATGCACACAATATCGGATATTGATTTCACATGATATGTAGAAAACTAAAAGGAGAAAAAATGTCTAAAAATTGCACAGATCAGTGATGCATTGTGTAATTTTTAATGCTGAAAGAACTGCCAGTTTATCCTCAACTGACACCTAAAAAAGGAAATGGGAATGCTTGATTTTTTTTGAAAAACATGTGGGATTGCAAGTCTTATTGCCTCTCCCTTCTGATCATACTGGCTAAGCTGATTTTGGAAATAGTAGAAACAGGAGAAACACATGAAGAAATATTTGGCTGACATCCTATTCATGAATGATGATAGAGTAAGTCAGATTCACACCATTTCTGTCCTTTTCCACCCACACAATGACTTCAAATCCCCTGCAATTTTATTTATTTATTTATTTATTTATTTATTTATTATTCAATCTTATATTCCGCTCCTCCCTGCAGGCTCGGGGCGGATCACAACAGAATAAAATGCACAATAAAAGCATACCACAAAATTCAATAAAAACAACAATACATAGCCAGCTGATCGACAGATCTTAAATCTTAAATTTCATCTTATATGCAGTACGATCTTGTCGCTCCCCACAAATATGGTCATTTATTTCATGGCAAAAATGGCAGGAGAGTGAACATAAGAACATAAGAAGAGCCATGCTGAATCGGGCCTCAGCCCATCTAGTCCAGCATTCTGTGTCACACAGTGGCCCACTAGTTGTACACGGGGATCTCTAGCAGAAAGGAGGGTAAAACCCTCACCTGCTCCCGACCCCCCACAACCAGTACCCGGGGAAAATCCTGCCTGCCTCCATCAACACAGAGGTGGCACTTGGATGTCCGTTTCAGTAGCTACTGATTCCCTTGGTATCCACGAATCTGTCTAATCCTGCCTTGAAGCCATCCAGGCTGACAGCTGTCACAACCTCCTCTGGAAGTGAGTTCCATAACCCAATGACCCTCTGGGTGAAGAAATATTTCCCTTTATTAGTCCTAACTTTCCTACCTTGGAGCTTCAGGGAGTGCCCCTAGTCCTAGTGTTGGGTGACAGAGAAAATTTTTTTCTTTATTCACCCTTTCTATCCCATGCATGATTTTATACACTTCGATCAAGTCACCTCTTAAATGCCGTCTTTCAAGGCTGAAAAGACCAAGGCGTTGCAACCTGATTTCGTAAGGGAGCTGCTCCATCCCTTGGATCATTCTTGTTGCCCTTTTCTGTACCTTTTCCAGTTCCGTTATATCCTTCTTGAGGTGCGGTGACCAGAATTGTACACAGTACTCCAGATGTGGCCTCACCATAGATTTGTAGAGAGGCAATACAACATTTGCCGACCTATTTTTGATTCCCTTCCTGATCATGCCAAGCATAGAATTTGCTTTTTTCACTGCTGCTGTGCACTGGGTTGACATCTTCATTGAGCTGTCCACCAAAACCCCAAGATCCCTTTCCTGGTTTGTCTCGGAAAGCTTTGACCCCATCAATTGGTAGGTGTAGTTGGGGTTCTTTGCCCCGATGTGCATGACTTTACACTTGTTTAGGTTAAAATGCATTTGCCACTTTGTTGCCCATTCACTCAATTTCGAGAGATCTTTCTGGAGCTCTTTACAATCAGTTTCATTTTTCACTACCCTGAACAATTTAGTGTCGTCTGCAAACTTTGCTACCTCAGAATTCACTCCTACATCCAGATCATTAATGAATAAATTAAAAAGTAACGGACCCAAAACTGAACCTTGGGGTACGCCACTTCTCACCTCTTTCCACCCAGAGAAATGTCCGTTTATTACCACCCTTTGTTTCCTACAGTTTAGCCAGGTTCCAATCCAGGACAAGACCTGTCCTCTGATTCCATGGCTGAAGAGCTTATTTAGGAGCCTTTGGTGAGGGACTTTGTCAAAAGCCTTTTGAAAGTCAAGGTAAACTATATCGACTGGGTCCCCTTTATCTATGTGTTTATTTACACCCTCAAAGAATTCTAACAAGTTAGTAAGACATGATTTGCCTTTGCAGAAACCATGTTGATTTTCCTTCAGCAATGCCTGTTCTTCTATGTGCTTAGTAATTTTTTTCTTTAATAATGGTTTCCATCACTTTGCCTGGAACTGAGGTTAGACTAACTGGCCTATAATTTCCTGGATCACCCCTGGATCCTTTCTTGAAGATCGGAGTTACATTTGCCTCCCTCCAGTCCTCGGGTACAGTGCCTGATCTTAGAGAAAGGTTATATATTTTGGCTAGAATTTCAGCAATTTCACACTTGAGTTCCTTAAGAACTCTGGGGTGGATGCCATCTGGCCCTGGTGATTTGTTGACATTTAGTTTAGTAAGGCATGTGAGAACATCTTCCTTGTTTATCTCTATCTGGTTTAATTCATTTAATTCCCTCCCTGAAAAAACTGACTCAGCTGCAGGCATATGTTGTCTGTCCTCCTGTGTGAAAACGGAGGCAAAGAAGTCGTTTAGCCGCTCAGCAATCTCCTTGTCTTCACTTATTGTCCCTTTCTTACCATTTTCGTCAAGTGGCCCAACTGCTTTTCTAGTTGGGTTTCTACTTCTGATGTACTTAAAGAAGTTTTTGCTATTTTTTTGATATTCTTAGCTATATGTGCCTCAAAATCTCTCTTGGCTTTCCTGACGGTTGCTTTGCATTTAGTTTGCCAGAGCTTGTGTTCATTTCTGTTCTCCTCAGTAGGAAGAGCCTTCCATTTCTTAAATGAGTGAGCACAGATGTTTTCAATAGCTGGATGCAGTGCAGCAGACCTGCACCAGTAACCCCATTGAATGTGGAAGCAGATTGTAGCTTCTTATTTATAGGTTTATTTCTTGTTGCTGGATCTTGCCATCTCGTTTTTCCCTGCGGCAGAGAGAAAACTGCAGAAAATATTCATCCTTACATGCAAGAATGAAATAGTCAAAGATTTGGGTCACTATTTGAAATAGCCCATTTATGGAAGTTGGCGTACACTGACAATGGAGTAAAGTGTGAGAGGTTTTCCTTTCCCCAGGTCTGGCTTTCACATCCTTTTTTTTGTATTTCTCCAGAGCAAAAGGTCTCAAAGCCAAGTTGAGTGGGTTAATGGAAGAGAGGACAGAAATGTTTGGCCAACTGACTAGTTTTCTTTGAACATCTGTAATTTACAACATTTCCCCTACCTCTCAAACATCATGATAACATGTTGAGAGTCCAAAGGATAATTACTGTGTGATAGAATCTGATCTGTGAACAGAAATTGCCTCTGTAAATATATGGTAGCTCCCATATAATTCTATCACCAGCAATTATTGTAAAACTAAAAAAGTCATGCATTGTATGTATTTAAACAAAATAAAGAATAGTCTTTTCTGTTTCACCGTAAACAAGCTTTGTCAGCTTTTAAATACTGAATACTCAGTATTGTCTGAATACAATCTGAAGAGTAGTGAATTTCATGAGCGTTTGTCCTACTTTTCAAATAACTAAAAACTATATTGAAAATGTGGTTCATGGCATCTTAAAAAGGTTGGTGGGCTAACCTCAAAATCTGATGTGATATTTATCCAAGAGCACTACCTAACACTTATATATCCCAAACACTGCTCTCAGTGCTCATTTCTCATAACTTGGAACACCACAACCCTTGTTCTTAAACATTTTATTTGAAAAAAAGATACAAATAATTAAATCAATATTATAATCTACCTCTCTATGCACTCAAAATTTTCTTGGAGTGAGTCTTAATACATGATGGTGGTTATGATTCTAGATGTAATTTCATATCGAGAAATGAAATGTTTTCAGTAGCATCTACAATAGTTTCTGCATTTGACATATTCACATTAAAATGTATACTGTTACTGTTCCCCCGGATGGGCAGCTTTAGGAGATCCCCCCCAAAATATCCTATTAGTTTAAAAACTGAATGCTTTTTAGCTTATGGGTGTTTTTAAGATCTTCTTCAAATGACTATATAAAATAAATAACACTGCATGTACATAACACTGCATGAAACCATTTGTATGTTTGTACATTATTATATTTGTAGCCTATACAATACCTTTTTAGAATCAAAATTTCATAAATTTTTGAGCTGGTTTTCTGAAATGTAATCTTATGTATTTATATGTTGTATTTTTATAATTTTATATGTTCGTTGTTGTTTATTTATTCAGTCACTTCCAACTCTTTGTGACCTCATGAACTAGCCTGCCCCATGCCAGAGATCCCATACCAACATATCTTTGGTTGTACTGATCCATTTAGTTTTCACAGCAAGAATACTGGGGTTGGGCTGCCATTACATTCTCTGCATATCTTTTTTAGCCTGACCTCTCTGCCATGACCTTCCTGTCTTGGGTGTCCCTCCATGGTTTCGCTCGTAGCATCATCGAGGCATTTGAGATCCAGCACCGCAACAAGGCAACAATCCTTTGCTGGATATATAATTTTATATAGCTTATATAAATGTATACAGCTGGATAATTGGCTATATAATTTTATATAGCTTCTGAAGAATGTTTCAACAGCATCCACCCATAGGTCAAACACATTGGACTTTTTGCCTACAAAATAGATAATCTTTTGAGTATTTTGAAATCTGTCTCTTGTGAAATTTCTTGGCTAATTTCTCAGATATTCAACTTTTCTTTTCAACTTTAGGAGATGCAGCCTTGGTGTAGTGATTAAAGTGTGGGTAAAGACATTAGAAATACAGTTTTAACCTCCCACTGTGGCTTCAAAGTCATTGGTCCTTCTAAGCCTGGCCTACATTTCAGGATTGTTAGGGTGATAAAGTGGAAAGGAAGAGAACCTTGAGCTAATTGGAGGAAAGGACAGATATAGTCAAGCTGTTGCTCCATGACATGGAATGTCATCCTGTTAAAGAGCTTCCAAAGACCTTTCACCCCCATTGTGAGAATGAGATACAAAATACTTCTTTTCCATCATTGTACAATTTGCATACTAATATCTCTATATTTAAAAAGTCAGATTAATAAACATTATTACAAGGCTATGTCTTCTCATTTTACTACTACCAGATAACATCTTCTGTTTCCTCATATACTCAAGGTGTGTTTGTAGTAGGATTAACTTTTCTTACAAGGATTATCTGAACCTAATAAGCTAAATAAGATTTATTTTAAAGCATTGTTATAACTTATATACTCTCACTGCTCGAACGTTTTAATTTTACTACTAATTATCAAAACCTACAAGCAGCATTTTATACCTATTTTTCCGGCAAAAATTGCATGTTTTCTAGTCTTTCAAAAATGTCACCAATGATTTTTCTCTCATCAAAGCTGACAATGTATCAATTTCCACAAAATCCAAACTTTTCCAAAGTTGTTCTTCACCTTTTGGTGTTTTTGCAATCT
This sequence comes from Anolis apletophallus, assembly GCA_030556195.1. Taxonomy (NCBI): domain Eukaryota; kingdom Metazoa; phylum Chordata; class Lepidosauria; order Squamata; family Anolidae; genus Anolis; species Anolis apletophallus. Next base: position 71,930,689 of record JARBWK010000012.1, on the reverse strand, counting down.
TCCACTTCTGTGCATAGAGTAATTTTGCCACCATAGTAATGTAATGTAGTAAGTGTCCATTTTTCTTCTCCATTTGAATTTCTAGCAGTCCAAGTAAATGCAGTTCAGGTTTCATTTGGAAAGTGAATTTCAAGGTTTGTTTTGGATTATATTATGTCTTTGACTCCAAAAAATGTTTGTTACTTCTTTACAAAATATATTGTAGTCAGCTGGGAAACAACTGTCTATTTTATTTTTCTTTGAACAGTTTTGCCTTGAAAATGGGTTGGTTCAATTCCAGACAGTTGCCAATTCTTAAAAAATTTAATTTTGGCACATTCTTTATCATATTTGATTAAAGACAGAGATGATAAACTATTTTAATGAAATAATAACTCCATCTCTGGATATTACTGTACTAATGTGCAAAAATATCCCTTCATTTATTATGCTCCATCCATTTATTTCCTCTCATGGGGAAAAAATAAGATTATAGGTAACTGATCTTTATTACTAGGATTTTCCCTGGCTGCCCGTGCTTATGCATTACTATATGCAACAATCTGCAGCTGCTTTATCCCATTGTCACAGCTGGGAATACAAACACAATTATCTGAAGTAATGTTGTCATAAATAATTACAGAATAAAACATCCAGTGTAGTAGAACAATATATCAGTACTGTGGTGGAAATAGTAGAGTGCATAATGGCACTATTAAGGAACTAGCATGAAAAATGAGGGATGCTGAAACTTGAAAGGGCCTTTGCTTAGTAGCAGAGCCTCTGTTTTGGATGCAGATGGTATCAGATTAAATCTCTTGCATCTCCAGGCAGGCCTGAGAAAAACTATTGTTTTCAAACCTGCAGAGGTGGTTTCTGTTAGTGCAGACTGAAAGTGAGATCAAGCATGGTCCGTAAACTAAATATAACCTCAAACCTCACTTTTGTACAGCACTGATGAGTGAAGAATGCCTGAAGTGGGCAGTAAACTTTGTAAGGCATTGAATGTTTACCTATTCTTGTGCTGTAAACTGCCCTGCGTCCCTTTTGGGAGAGAGGTGCAGTCTAGAAATAAAGTTGTTTTATTATTATTATTATTAATTGTAGTTCAAAGTCCATTTGAAGCCCATCTCACCCCCCTCCTAACGTTTTAAAATCAGTTTATGGGGTAATGTTTCACTCTCAGATTTCTCCAAAGCATCTTTAAACTTAGTAGCTTGTTTCCTCATTAACACTCGCACATCTCAAAGTACCTAACACACCCCAGATCATGAAGAAATAATAATAATAATTTTAAAATGACACAAAATGGTGGACAGAAATGTCATTGCATCACTTCTATTGCATCCAGTATTATTCTAAAAATGGAATAATAGACATGAAAATTAGATTTTGCCTCCCATGTAGTTGTCCACTATGGATTTTCAGAATCCCAAATTTGATTAATCTGACTTGGTAAAAGGCAGCTTTTTAATTGGGATATTATAGGATTTAATATATTTGTTTCCCCTCTTATGATACATAATTCAGACATGTCAGCAATTGTGTCCATGATTTGCATCACATATAGACAAAGCAAAAGAGTGAGTGAATGATATGATATGATGAGTTAAAAATGGTGTTTGCTAGAGCAAAGCTACCTCTCCATTTTGTCCATGAAAAGCTCCATTGTTGGGTTTCTCAAATCATAGCTGTCAGACCAAGCAAAACCTTTTCTTCCAGAACACAAACACTATCCTCTTAGCTTTGGCTATTTTCCAATTACAGATAACCCAAGATATTTCTCCATGTGAGAACCAAATAAAACTCATTTCTTAGCCTGCTTCAAATAGTCATGAAATCTTCTCTCAACATTGGCAGCTACAGAATACTTATATCACATTGGAGGAGAGTATGCTCATTTGAGGAGTAAGGAAAACAGGCTACATGGCATGTTAGAGTGCATTCAGCAGTAAGAGGTTTTGATTTAAGGATCAAACACGACAATGGCTTGGAGAAAGAAACGAAACCTTATTACAGAAATTCCATTCTCAGATACATACGTTTATTATAGGGGCTGATCTAACTCAGCTATATCTTAGAAGGCTGAGAGAAGACTCATGGGAATAAGAAGAGGTGGATAAATTTCCATAAGACTGTCAGTTCACATTACAGAGTGCTCGGAATAGGTAGACATATGACGTCATCACATTTACACACACACACCCGATTTGACACAGATTGTGGAGAATCCAGCAGGGCCTGGCATGGGGAACCTATCACCCGATACCCCACAGCACCTTCCTTGCCACTCACCCTATCTCATGGGGGGAAGTTTGGACTTCAGTTGAGGCAAAGAGCCACACCAGAAGTTGATCTACATTGTGTGTTGTTGTTGTTTTTTTCCCTTATCTATGCCTCAATTGAAGTCAAAGCATCCTAATAATAGCAATTTTGCCCATCTGATGAGGTCCATAGAGGGAAGATGATTCAGGTCACTCAAATTATCTTACCATATTATTATTGCCCACTTCAGGCATTCTTCACTCACCAGTGCTAGGCAGACTTTCTTCACGCACCACACTGGGTTGCTGTGAGTTTTTTGGGCTGTATGGCCATGTTCCAATAGCATTCCCTCCTGACATTTACCTGCACCTGTCAACAGATCTCTGAATATGCTGGTCACAGAGGCAGGTAAAACATCATCATTATTTATTTATTTATTGTTTCAATTTATATACCACCCTTTCCAAAGAGGCTCAGGGTGGTTCACACTAGTGCACAACATAGTCACAACATAATTAAAAACATAATAAAACAGATTGAGGCAAGAGTGGAATTTAACAGCCTTAAAGGTTAAACGTCTGTCTGAAGAGATTGGTCTTGCAGGCCCTCCGGAAGGCCTGTAGATCAGTTATTGCTCGAGCCTCCTCTTGAGGGAATGCTACTGGAACATGGCCATACAGTCCAAAACACTCACAGCAACCCAGTCATGAAAGCCTTCGACAACACACACACACCACACTCTCATCCAAAGAGAGGGAAAATAGAAAGCTAGTTCATGAAGAATGGTTTTGAGACAGGCATTTGCTGCTTGAGATAACTGCCCCAACATGCCTAATAGTATTGCTGGCTCTGCTTCCAAATGGGCAATAGAGATAAATACATCACTCAGTTTGCATCCCCATCACGCACCAATCACACAGAGCCAAAAAGAGTCATTTCGATTCATAGCTCATTCTAAGTCTTTCTATGATTATTTGGCTTCACGATTACTAGTTAAAGAAGGGCATGAAACTGAAGGGTAAGTGGAATGATCTCGTTTTAAGCATTTATTTCAAATAAAAACTTTGCCACCTGGAGCCTTTCCCCTAAATAATAAGATTAAAAAATGAAGAACAGTGATCCTTTATTTTTGCCATAAACTACGCTTGCTCAGTTCATAGCTGCTGAGGAGCTGAGAGAATAAGATGAAAGACTTTCCAAAACTATATCTTGCAACAGGCCATTCATGTCATTTGCGGCCCCTGAAGACAAATATATACAGTTTTGAAAATGGGATTCAAAAGCTGGCCAGCTATTGTTTGGTTTACAGTGTATATCAACACATAAAAAAGCACTTACGGATACTGCCAGGGGGCAAAGGGAAATGGAAGGAAGACCTAGTTTACTCATTTTTATAAAGGGGAAAATACATGATAACAATATTTAATATGAAGCTACATAAATATCTCTCATCCTTTTGTTTTTATGAGGAGATATATTGGTAAATAGAGGAAGGAGAAGTTTACAATGAAACCAAAAATGTGCAGGCATTTCTTAAGGTAAGGGGTTGGATATCTTTCAGATTCTAATAAAAATAAGATCAGCCTATCTGGACTTGGGCAGTGGTTTTGTGCTTTTTCACAAAATATACTAAATATGTTTTTGGAGAAGTGAGTGACATTTGGCTGCAACCAGTATTTTAAATTCAGATTTATTTTTTACAGAAAACTGGAAATGGTTTCTTGTTTAAATCATTTATATATTTCCAAGCAACATACTGCAAAGGTACATCAACACGGCCAAATTAATAGATTTCTAAGAGAGCACACAAAGGCCTATGTGTGAAGAAGGGCGGCCTCACACCCATCCTACAGCTTCCACCTTGACAGGCATATGTGGGTGATTAAAATGTTTTCATACAGATCGAGGGATGTAGCTATAGCAGGGAGGAAGGACAAATGAGAACACTTCTCCCCAAATTAGAATTCTGTTGCCAATGACAATTTCCTTCTGTCTCCAAATTGTTAGTACCTCATTGCAGTACCTCAACACTTCAGTTGAATATTTAGAAATACAGCTTAGGAAACCAAAGAAAAGTGCAGACAAAGTGGCCAAGGGAAGACAAACAGAGCAAATATATAATTTCTTGTTGATGAATGATTTTTATTTCTGCAATGCTAGAAGTCGAAGGCAAATGGGGGAAAAATTGTGGAGTCAGATTAGTTAGTTCTGTGGTTCCCAACCTGTGGGGCCCCAGATGTTTTGGCCTTCAACTTCCAGAAATCCTAACAGCTAGTAAACTGGCTGTGATATCTGAGAGTTGTAGGCCAAAACACCCGGGGACCCACAGGTTGAGAACAACTGAGTTAGATAGAAATGGGGCAGCGTTTCTAATCATAGAGAAAATACTGTTTAATGAACATGCGGTTGATTTCTAATTCTGTTTATCAGAAACTGTGAGAGTGTACAGACTGCATGACTAGGACCTAAAAGGCTTGGTTCTATGTGTAGGCCCATGGAAAGGGGAGCAGGCTCACCAGGGGGGCAGCACAGATAAATATATTACTGATCTGTGTAAGATTACAGCCTTTTCTGTGTTATGGTAATTCTAACTAATGGGAAGACAAATCCATTGGAAATGTAAAGCATCAAGTTAAATGGTCTATAAGTAACTATCAATGAGCTACAATGATTTACAAAATGAACAGACGTTCTGAAGATCAAGATCATTCTCAAGTTCTCAAGATCATTAATCAAGATCTCGATGAATGAACTCTGATGAATTATGGGCAAAAGTCTGCTGACTCAGCAAATGCCATCATTTCTGCAAATCTGCAGTATTTGGGATATTTTAATTTTGGTCTCCTGATATCTTGTGAAACTGTAAACTGGTATGATGGATTTGATTAAGCCAACAAATAAATCAGATTTCTGACTTCTAAAGTCACTTTGTGAGATTATTGCATATTTTCCTGTGGAAAGACATCTTGAAGAAGCAGCACAGCCCCCTGTATGACACAGGGAAGGTGTATCACATCTTAAGTTTCTGTACCTTATCTCCCAGAATCTACTAACTACTTGGGCAGCCATAGCAGCCAGGAGATTATTGAGATCATGGCAAAACCCCTCTTTTCCAAGCTCTGAAATGCATCCAAACTTCTGCAGCTGAACATTTCAAAGACATTTGTTAAATTAGGATGGCTCCCATCTTGCCATTCTTCTGCCAACAAGTGAAAAGTTATGTTCCTACAAGCTTTTAACAGTGTTTGCCAGGGTTTTTAATAGTAAGCATTACTGATCATCATGTATCTTAAAGTTTTTAATAGATTCATGACAATTGGTTTTAATTGCATGAATAATTTAATTGAATTTCATTTTTTGTATGTTTTTATTTCCCTTTAAAGATTTTTTTAATTATGTTTATGTTATTTTGTAAGCCATCCCAATTCCCAGTATTGAGGAAAAAGCAGACTAGAAATGAATAGAAATGAAAGAGAAGAAAGGGCAAGCAATTCACACCACTTCACTTACTCCTTAGATTACAGATTTTTTTCTACTTCCTGCAGGCTGCAATGTCTGCTTTACCTGGGCAAAGGAAAGGAGATACCACTGGAAACAGAAACATGTAACTAGCAATAAGAGGAGGATCAGGCCCTATGTACACTTTCCCTGTGAATCCAGATATCTTTTTCTCTTTCTATCTGCCACATTTTTCTGTGGCAGCGTGGTACTGGGAGAAACAAAAAATGCAACATACCTGCCTTCTGAACACTGCGCCCACTTATTTCCAGAGAAGGGGGCTGCTGAATGAATGTTCTCATAGCTTCATCATACTTAAAAAGCTGGAGAGGTTGTATAAGCTGATGAATAAACAAAACCATGAGTGTGAAAATTGCGAAAGTGGAGGGATGATTGTATGTGTTTTGTACCACAAACGAACAGCTTGTAACATACACATTAAGGTACTATATAAAATAGGGAAGTAATGAATTACTTTAAAAATATTAATAGTATGTATTCTGGTAACGTGCATGTGTATTCCTGTATGTCAAGGGACTTGTGTCTTTTTCATCTCTTAAATTCTATGATGCTATTATTTTGATATTTGTGGCACCACAAAACTGTAACTAAATGCTTTTAAAAGTAACTTCTCAATCTCTGCATAGCTCTTTACTCCAAGTAGCAACAAAACAGAGTGCATGTGTATTTAATAAGATGTGTCATAGCCACTTTGTAGTGTCTCAATCCAGTCTGTTTTGCTTTCCTTCCATTAAATGCAGACTTCTATGCCGTAAAAGTCTAAGCAGCATAGCTGCACTTTACAAATTGAATTGCCAGGCTGTTATACCTTAAGACTAGCAATCTGCAGTCTTTAAAGACCTGACATCATCTGTAGCAAGGGAGCCATATCTTCAGGGTTTTAAATTTTTAATCATATACTTGTATAGGTACTGAGACCAATGTTGCATCAGTCTGCAGCCCAGTAATAGAGTCATGCCTAACACCTTGAGACAATGCTTCAAATGCTTTCTATGTCAAAAATCTAGCATGAATAAATGAATGAAACTTTATTTATAGCCCGCCCTATCTCCGCAACATGATTCAAGGTGGCTTACAACAAATCCACAGTGGCAAACATTCAATGCCAAACAATAATATGCAAACTAATCAAAAACTATTCAATAAATGACAAAACAACTCAAATAAACCAAATATGACACAAAAAACATAATTACAAACATATTAAATCCTTAAAATCTCATTAAAACTTTCTAAAATTAGGCTAATATTGTGAAGGGGATGGTAAACAGGACAGATATCAGCTAGGTGAGAGTGCATATAGATGTACTTAATCCTCCTCCTCTCCATAGGCTAAATTACATAGTCTTTAGAAGCTTTTTAAAGGAGAGTGCGGAGAAGGCCATCTTTAATTCTTTAGGTAGGGAGTTTCAGAGGTGGGGAGTGGTCATAGAGAAGGCCCTCTCTTTCCTTCCCACCAGCCACACTTGATATGGGGGTGGGACCGATAGTAGAGCCCTCTCCACCAATCGGAGCACTCATATTGGTTTAAATACGGAGACGCAGTCTTTCAAATAGTCTGGGCCCGAACCATTTAAGGCTTTATACGTAATGACCAGCACTTCGTATTTAGCCCAGAAGCAGATTGGCAGCCAATGGAGCTGCCGTTACATGGGAGTTCTCTGTTCCCTATACAGTGCTCCAGTTAGTAGTCTGGTCACTGATCTCTGAACCAATTACAGCTTCCAAACTTTCTTCAAAGAGCATTGCAGTAGTCCAAATGGGATATGACCAAGACATGACAAGTCTGGCATCTCAAGGCGTACCTGGCACACAAGTTTTAATTGTGTGAAGGCGCTCCTGGCCACCATCAACACCTGGGGTAGCTTGGACTTTATTTAGATGAGGTGGGGGCAAATGCAGTAGGTCCAGGGGCCCCTGAAGGCTATATAGACTGTCAAATATAACCCCCAAAAAGAAGTGACTGAAGATTGGCTTCTGGTTTTGAAAACAGTACATTTTTAATGTGAAATGTTGCATACATTTTGTGTGTGGTTTAAAATTGTCTTTCAAAGGTGAATTGCTGCTTCTGGATATATCCTGGATGGCCATAAAAAGTGTATGAAGTTCTGATTTAAGCTCTGGTTCCTCCTAAGGCTTGTATTGATCACACACAAGGACATTCAAGTGCCACCTCGGAGTTGGTTGAGGTAGGCAGGATTTTCCTGGGTACTGGTTGTGGGGGGTCGGGAGCAGGTCAGGGTTTTGCCCTCCCTTCTGCTCGAGATCCCCGTGTACAACTGGTGGGCCACTGTGTGATACAGAATGCTGGACTAGATGGGCTGAGGTCCGATTCAGCATGGCTCTTCTTATGTTCTTATGTTCTTTTCACATTCCTTTCAAAACTCTTTTCCTTCACCATGGTGTTCTTCAAGACTCTTGATTGGTTTTATTGAGGTTCATGTATAAGAACTTTCTAAGAACTACAGCCCTATAACAATGGAAGAGGAGAAGGAGGGAGGAGGAAGGATTGTTAGTAACTCCTGTTGGTAGGTGAATTATTTTGTTCCATAATAATTTAGTCAAATAACTTTTTTTACTTTGCTTTTATTTTCAGAGATACTTTGACAAAGAGAAATTGAAATCTTCATGGCAAGCATTCATTGACCTTATTTTCATTACCAAAATCCTAAGTTAGAACCAAATCTCTATGGTGAATCCACGAGCAAGACAGGAGATCAATGAATGCTTCTTAAGGTCCACTGAATAAATGGTAGAAATGAAAGTTAAAACAAATAGATAATGTACTGAGGATAAATATGTCCAAAATGTCTCATTGTCATCTTTCAGTCCTTTCCAATACTGATAAACTAATACAAAACAAAACACTCTCATTTTTCCTGAGCTGTAAAATGAGACAGAAATTTGAAGATGGGATTTCAAGTCTTCACAAACAGAGCGAGAATAGCTTTAGTAGGGCAGGGGGCAGTATTGAGAAAGACACATTTTACAACAAACCTTAAGAGATCTGGATAATATTTGCAGCACCACAAAGCCTCCAATAACTTGCTATTCAGAATCCAGAAATCCAGAGTGAAGCTGGAATTGCTGTTTGTACAGGTGGCTAAGCTACTGGGAGACTAAATGCTTATTCTTTCATCCATAGCCATTATTCTGAAAAATGTTCTGTTTAACATCTGCCAGTTTTGATAACACAAGAAACCTTTATAAAAGTTGCTGAGATGACATTTATCACATGATTAAAAAAATTAAACAGAACCCAGTCTTTGACCTGAATAATATTAAGCAAATTTCTTAATTACAGATGTCTTTTTCTGTTGTAAGAAGAATTGTCAGGTCAAGAAGAAACAAGCCATATTGTTCCTACAATCCCTGATTTCAAGGAATTGTACCATGCAGCATATTACATTTCACTTCCCCACTAGAGAAGAGATTTCAAAATGATGCAGAGAAGTAGACAGGAATGCTTAAAACTTGTGTTTTTGGAAAATGGAAACTGAGCAATGAAGTTGAAACCCCACTCACAGCAAGGAACATTTGGACAAGAAATCTGCTTATCACAAATACATCTTCAATCACTTAGGAGCTTTTTTGCACTACACAGTTAAAGTGCTGCATTTTGTGTACTCTTGCAATCTGTAGTAGTAAAGCAATGCTTTTGGGTTGGAAATATTAGCTGTCTACAAGAAACATTGCCCAGGAGACACCCTTTACTCAGTCTTTGAGGAGGCTCTTTCTGTGTTCTGGGCAAACCAAAAATGGGCAACTTGGAAGTTCCCTGAACATACTCAGAAGTGGAATTGTCAAATCAAAAGACAACCTGGCAAAATGACACTACCTAGAAAAGTGATTCCCAAACTTTTTTTTTAGACCAGGCACTTTGACCAGGGACCACTTGAAACAGGACCACTCTCCAACATTAGCACCAAAAGGGTTACAAATCAGTTTCTGGTCAAATTTAGATTTGGTCTGGTTATTTGGGGTGCTGATTCAGAAATGCATCAGAAATTGCAACACTAGTAACACTGAGGCCATGGACCATATTTTTAGTTCTTGGGGACCACTTGTGATCCACGGACCACAGGTTGGGAACCACTGACCTAGAAGAATCCTCCACCTTGTGTGATCATGGAGCAGAACAAACAATTCAGCATCTGTATGCTTGTCCATGATGCCCTGCCTCATGCACAGAGGAAGAACTGTTTAAAGCTATAGATAATGTAGTCAATGTTGCCCATTTTTGGTCTATAATTATTTAGCTGCTTGTACTCCCTCTATTTTATCAGTTTATACTTTTTGTGCAATGCTTTTGACATGAAATTTTTTAAAATCTGTAGTTTAAGGAGGAACTAGAGTAATTGGGAAGATTACTCTCCCCTTTTAGAAACTCCAAATCCTGAGATTCCACAGGGTGGAACCATGAGATTTAAATTATTTCTATAGTTCTGAAGTGTGAAAAAGCCCCATGATCTGTTGATTGGACTTTCAGCTTTAGAAAGATGTAGGAAAAACAGGCTGTTTTCTTGGTTTCAATCCCAGTAACTATGTGTGTAATCCTTTATGCCTTTAGGGATCATCCAGTTTGGTTAAGGTCCCACAGTCCAAACAGCTTCAGAACACAGTATTTTCAGCTGGAATGGAGGTAGATGGCCAAACATTTTTGAAGCTATTTAGGTGGGGGGAATCCCACCATTTCATTGCCAAACCACTGTTACAGACAAGAAGTTCCTTCTAAAGTTAAGTTCAAATCTACCTTGATGTAAAGTAAAACCATATAGTTAGCTCTATCCTTTGAGCTAAGAACAAGTCAGCAGCCTCCCCTTTGCGACAGCCCTTGGAGTATTGAAAAAGTGTGATCATGTCATCCTTTAAAAAAAAATATTATTAAATTTTAGTTATACTTTGTTTTAATCTATGTTGCAAGCCATTGAGGAAAATAAAGTGCAATATAAATTAAATAAATAAATAAGTAAGTAAAACAGAAGAGCACAGATTTTGAGTCATGGGGAAATCATCCATGCTCTTTTGGCATCTCTGTTCCCTTTCAGTTGAGATATAATCTTCCCAGTAGCTAATGGAAGGGGATAAACTTCCCCAGCAGCAATGTATCAAAAGTTGTTCCCAGTAAGTACATATTGCTGAAAACTTTGTCTGATGTGATTCAAAGAAATTTGAGGGCAGGGGAGGTAGCGGTGGGTTTGATCCTGAATAAAAAATTAAGAACTGGTATGTTGATATGAATCAACATAGCTTCTGGTATTTTTTGGACTCCCGGAGGTGTGGCTGTGGGTTTGCATGATTAATCAGTACATTTCAAAATTAACTGGTACACCATGACAGAAACAAGGGTCATATATAACGAGACCTGTATTAAGTCTCTCTTTTTTTTTTCTCCTCACAAGATCCAATTAAGGAAAAAGTTCAATAAATTTCACTCTCGGCAGCTCCTTGGAGGAAGAATGGGATACATATGTAACAAATGAAAAAAAGAAAAAGAAGTGGTCTCCTTTGCAGTATATATAACATGCATGCTTTCTTTCAGCAAAAACCTCATTCTAAGTTATTTGCTTTCCAATGAGTGTATATAGTTTTCAGCCTTCAATTAGTTATATGAACTCCATGGAGTCAAAAATATTTTGAAAGATTTCTTGAACTCCATTTCATTTTGCCCCTTGCTGTCTTCATCATATTCCTTTTTGTCATGATTGATAATATAATATATAACAGCTCTGGTACCAAATATATGAATAGTTGAGCTGAAAGAAACACATTATTTTCTTCTATTAAAACAATTATTTGAAACATTCTTTGGACCCTTCCACACAGAATAAATGCAGAAAATCCACAATATCTGCTTTGAACTGGGTTATCTGAGTCCACACTGCCATATAACCCAGTTCAGAGCAGATAATGTGGGATTTTATATAGCTGCGTGGAAGGGGGTCTTAGAAGGCAAAAATAATTTTAACTTGACTGTTTCACTGGAAAACTGCTTGCTTGGGGTTTTTTTGTGGGATTGAAATATCTGTGTCTATTTAAATTGTACACATATGCTATGTATATGTTAAAATAATATTTCAATTTTTAATATTGTGGTTTACATTCAGTAGGCTGTGTTTCAGTGTGTAAATGATTCTGTTTTGGAACTGGGAGATGGAATTGATTACCACATTGTTTGTTCTAGTTGGCTTTTATAACGTTGTCCTAATTTTAAAGACTTTGCCATCTAGTTCATGATATTCTCAAGTTTTACACATGGAGTCTTGTATTTATAAACAAAATGCTTGTAAATACTTCATGTATGGGCATCCACCCTTATGTGGAAATGTTTGATCCATGTTATCTGTCCAGTTATTTCCTTTGGTACAAAAGGTAGGCAGATCTGGTATATTAGGATGCAATTATTTGCTTCAAATTGTGCAACAAATTCTTTTTTTCTTTTTAGTAGATATATTTTTATTCATTTTTTGTTGTGTAAATGAAAAAAAACAGAGAAGAAAACGTACATAAATAAGAAAAGAAAATATCAACAAGACTTTATACAGCCATCTAATACAAATCATATACAAAATATTAATGATTACAAAAATAATGGATCTGGCAGAAATTGACAAATTGATCAGGTTTATATAATCAGCAGACCCTCCCAAACTTGAAGAAGAAATCTAATACTGTAATAATTAGAGATAGACAAATTGACTAGACTTATACAATTGCCAGATTCTTCTAAATTTGAAGAAGAATAGCAGATTTTATTGACTATTTAAAATAAGAACAGAAAATGAAAATATTGGGTTTTTATAACACCAAGGAGAAATTAGTAGTACTGGGCTGTAGGAATAACAAGAACATTTAAAATATAAAAGTTGGTGACAAGAATAACAGGATCCTCAATGACATCCAAAGGATCCTGGAAAGTTAATCTGCCAGATATAAGAAATTTACACAACAAAAAGAACAGTTTTTTCTATAATGAAGATGACAGCAGAGACAGGGTGGAAAGCATTAGTTAGGGCTTTCTTTTTTCCATTTCTTAACTTTTCTATCTTTTTTGTTTCAAAACACTGTATACTCACATTTTCCTTCTGTTTTAGATTAGAAAAGAAATGTTATTTTTAAAATTATTATTTGTATTGTCTCATATAAACCTTTTTAGTATTAGACAGAAATGGAAGAAGACAAAAATGTAAGATGTTAAAAATGTTCCCATGCTATATCCACTCTTGTACCCTACCCCATTCCTCATATATTTGCAATAAAAATTATATGGAAAAAGAGAAGACATGGGTACACAGCAAAGAATGCATTAAAATTCCTTGGATATACTTAATAGCTTTACTTGTGTATACGAATAAATAGATCAAATCATTTATACTTTCTAGGTAAACCGAAGTGTCAGAGATGGGGAGGGGAACTATGATGTTTAATATCTGTTAATGATTGTGACTCATTGGGTTGAAAAAGAATTTATGGATGAAATAATAAGATTTTCAACTTTGCCATTCCTTCACACCGTGCCACCGTGCACTAGGGAGCAGATATTGAAAGAAATAGATATTAAACTGGACATTTCACTAAATCACTCTTTACATTTCTTTTGACATGTCTAGTCTGAAAACCCTGAGGTTTGTGGAGCTGTCATACTAATTTGTGAGTGCCAAAAGAATCACTAAACTATAAAAGTGCTGCTAAACTTTAGGACATTTTTCTTTTTATTTCTGTAATTCAGGAACCAGAGGTCATGTTCTACCCTATATAATCTTATTAGTTTACCATTGAAGGTAAATTCCCCAAACTTTTTGAAATCAGATCATGGAATCATAGAATCTATACCAATCTGCTGTTATGCAGGAATATACTATTAAAGCACTCCTGAGAGACAGGCTTCATCTACGCTGCCAAATAACGTAGCGTAGATATCATATTAGCCTGGTGTGTCCATACAACACAACAAGGCCAATGCGATTAAGGGCTTAATGCAGTTGCACCCAAGGTTTTAAAAACCCCCAGAGAAGGTTTGAATTCTGATCCAGGATTCAGATTTTCCTTCATTTTGAGAAAGTGGAGATAACCATCTCAGATCCGGATGTAGGACCCAATATTGTGTCCTCACAGCCATCCCACACTCCCTGGACTCTGACAGCCTAGGGTGGTGAGATAGCAGTCCCTTTCTACCTCCAGTAAACCCCCCCCCCCCAAAGCAAGGAAATCCCCCTTTTCCGGTACTGCCTGGTCTTTTCTTCCTGTTTCACCATCATTAAATGAACCCAGCAGCTTTGGAAAAAAGGAGGAGACTCACTCTTCCAAGTTGAATTTCATGGACAAGGAATACTCAGAGATCATTTTGCCAGTTACTTTTGCTGAAATTTAGTGCCCTGTGTGTTAGTAGAGACATCTAAGAGAACATATACTCTATATCTCTTTCTGGTCATGCATTAAGTTCAGCTTTAGAGGTAGTACCCAAATCAATTGTTTATGTCTGGCTTGCAGGCATCCTAAAAGTTTCTGATTGGCCATTAACAAAATGCAGGACTGGCCAAACCATTTTTCTTGGAGATAAAAATATCATATTTACTTGAATTGAATGTTCATCTTTTTGGGTTAAATGATGTTTCCCAAATTAGGGTGTGCATTAGTGTTGCATAATATGATAATCTTCATGTTGAGCCAAAGCAAAAAGAGTGGGGGAAGCTGCTTCAGGAGCCCCTAGAGCTCCTTTTTGAGGGATGTCATCTCTAATTTAATTGGCATAGCTCAATGCTATGCAATGCTGGCATTTGTAGTTTGGTGAGGCACCACCATTCTTTGGCAGCCCTCATGACCCCACACTATAGCCCCCACGACCCCATAGCATTGAGTCAGGGCAGTAAAAGTGGACTTTTTCTACAGCAGAGATGCACCTTGAAAGCTCTGGTGTTCCAACACTTCTTTTAAAAGAAGGACACCTTCCCCCAATGCATATTGGGAGGAAGGGGCTTTGCCTCCCTCCCACGAGGAAGTGAAAAGGGGGGAGGATCCAGCTGGAGCCTCCTGCAGCTGGGGCGTGGCTTCATCCACCGGAAGCCAGCCCCAGTTGCTCACTTCTTGGCAGGACTTCGAAGAGGATAGACGTGCAGCTCCCTCCTAAGGATTCTGCACTGACGATAAGGTCGGTTACGCGGGCCCTAGGGGACAGAGAGGGCTCGTTGTTCTCAGCAACGGCCCCCTCTTCCCCCATTCTTCATTCCTTTCTTGGGTGGGGTGGCTTCGGTGCCCAGCCTGGGTCCCCTGGGGAGTGAGTCCCCATTTCCCTTTCTTCCCGGGGGGGAGGGCCTTGGGCCTTCCTCCGGCTTCCCCCCTCCTCTCCTTACTTTCGGGCCTGGCGGCCTGCTAGGCCACCGGTGAGCCTGTGGTTGCCCTGGCGGCCACGTGGGGCCGCCGGATTTCTTCCGGGGGGAGGGTCTTGGGCCTTCCTCCGGCTTCCCCCCCTCCTCTCCTTACTTTTGGGCCTAGCGGCTCAGTAGGCTGCCGCCAGGCCCGGGGTTGCACTGGCGGCCGCATGGGCTGCTGGGTCTCCTGGGGGGGAGGGAGAGGGCCCTGGGCCCTGGGGTCCCCCTCCGGCTCCCCCCTTTCTTTGGACTGCGGGCCTGCCGGCTCGGAGGCCGCAGGCCCAGGATCGCTCTGGCGGCCACATGCGCCGCCGGAGTTCATCTCGGGGGGAGAGGGTCTCTGGTCCCCCTCCGGCTCCCCCCCCCATCCTGGGAATTGCTGGCCTGCCAGCTGGGGAGGCCTCAAGCCCGGGATCGCTCCGGCGGCCACGTGCGCCGCCGGAGTTCGGTTTGGGGGGGAGAGGGCCTCGGGTCCCCCTCCGGCTCCCCCCCACCCCCCTTTTCTTTGGATTGCGGGCCTGCCGGCTTGGAGGCCGCAGACCCGGGATCGCTCCGGCGGCCACGTGCGCCGCCGGAGTTCTGCTCGGGGGGGACTCCAACTCCCAACATTCCCGACAGCCTCAGGCCCCTTCCTTTACCCTTTAGTCTGACGCACCATTGCCATGGGGTTCCTTGGTGGTGCGGGCAGGGCTGTGCCATCACCGGAAGGGTGCGTGGCAGCAGCAGCTCGATACTTTAGTCTGTTGGGCTACGGAACTAGAATGCAAAGATGCGAAGCCGCCAGCCGCCTGGTTTTTGGCGTCCCCAGTCGAGGCCTGCAGGCAGAGGTGGCACCCCAACAGGGGGGCAAGACAAGGAGCTAGCGTGTGTATATGCATGTGGGTTTAGATATGTAGGCATAATTACAATCACATTACAATAAATAAAGAAAAATTTAAATTACATGCCACACGATGTATCTTAGTAGCATGATGGGGACTACACCTCTTAGGGTCACCCTGCTCAGCCCCCTGCCATGAATAATAACACGCAAAGCACCACTAACAGATGGCCACCCAGCTTATGTTTTTAAAATAATAGTAATAATATAGCAAAAATAATAGCAAAATAAGGCGCCAAAGCAGGAGCTTCCTCCACACCCTGGGGCAGAGAGTTCCACTGTTGAACAACTCATGGTCAGGAGGTCCTTCCCAATGTTCTCCCGGAATCTCCTTATAGTTTGAAGCCATTGTTCCGTGTCCATAGAGATAAACAAGGAGGATGTTCTCATATGCCTTACTAAACTAAATGTCAACAAATCACCAGGTCCAGACGGCATCCACCCCAGAGTTCTTAAGGAACTCAAGTGTGAAATTGCTGAACTTCTAGCTAAGATATATAACCTTTCTCTAAGATCAGGCACTGTACCCGAGGACTGGAGGGAGGCAAATGTAACACCGATCTTCAAGAAAGGATCCAGAGGTGATCCAGGAAATTATAGACCAGTCAGTTTAACCTCAGTTCCAGGCAAAGTGATGGAAACCATTATTAAAGAAAATATGACTAGGCACATAGAAGAACAGGCATTGCTGAAAGAAAATCAACATGGTTTCTGCAAAGGCAAATCATGTCTTACTAACTTGTTAGAATTCTTTGAGGGTGTAAATAAACACATAGATAAAGGGGACCCAATTGATATTGTTTACCTTGACTTTCAAAAGGCTTTTGACAAAGTCCCTCACCAAAGGCTCCTAAATAAGCTCTTCAGCCATGGAATCAGAGGACAGGTCTTGTCCTGGATTGGAACCTGGCTAAAGTGTAGGAAACAAAGGGTGGTAATAAACGGACATTTCTCTGGGTGGAAAGAGGTGAGCAGTGGCGTACCCCAAGGTTCAGTTTTGGGTCCGTTACTTTTTAATTTATTCATTAATGATCTGGATGTAGGAGTGAATTCTGAGGTAGCAAAGTTTGCAGACGACACTAAATTGTTCAGGGTAGTTAAAAATGAAACTGATTGTAAAGAGCTCCAGAAAGATCTCTCGAAATTGAGTGAATGGGCAACAAAGTGGCAAATGCATTTTAACCTAAACAAGTGTAAAGTCATGCACATCGGGGCAAAGAACCCCAACTACACCTACAAATTGATGGGGTCAAAGCTTTCCGAGACAAACCAGGAAAGGGATCTTGGGGTCTTGGTGGACAGCTCAATGAAGATGTCAACCCAGTGCGCAGCAACAGTGAAAAAGCAAATTCTATGCTAGGCATGATCAGAAAGGGAATCGAAAATAGGTCAGCAAATGTTGTATTACCTCTCTACAAATCGATGGTAAGGCCACATTTGGAGTACTGTGTACAATTCTGGTCACCGCACCTTAAGAAGGATATAACGGAACTGGAAAAGGTACAGAAAAGGGCAACAAGAATGATCCAAGGGATGGAGCGGCTCCCTTATGAAATCAGGTTGCAACGCCTTGGTCTTTTCAGCCTTGAAAGACGGCGTCTAAGAGGTGACTTGATCGAAGTGTATAAAATCATGCATGGGATAGAAAAGGTGAATAAAGAAAATTATTTTCTTTGTCACAAAACACTAGGACTAGAGGGCACTCCCTGAAGCTCCAAGGTAGGAAAATTAGGACTAATAAAGGGAAATATTTCTTCACCCAGAGGGTCATTGGGTTATGGAACTCACTTCCAGAAGAGGTTGTGACAGCTGTCAGCCTGAACAACTTCAAGGCAGGATTAGACAGATTCATGGATACCAAGTGTATCGGTAGTTACTGAAAAGGACATTCAAGTGCCACCTCGGAGTTGGTTGAGGTAGGCAGGATTTCCCTGGGTACTGGTTGTGGGGGGGTCGGGAGCAGGTCAGGGTTTTGCCCTCCCTTCTGCTCGAGATCCCCGTGTACAACTGGTGGGCCACTGTGTGATACAGAATGCTGGACTAGATGGGCTGAGGTCCGATTCAGCATGGCTCTTCTTATGTTCTTATGTTCTTATCTTCCTATTCTCCAGGGCAGCAAACCATGGGTGGCTCCCTCCTCATGGCGATCTGTGTCCTCCAGCTTCTCTTTTCAGGCAAGACAGGCCCAGCTCTTTAAGCTGCTCCTCATGGGGCTTGTTCTCCTGAATCCGGATCGGGTTAGCCACCCTTTGGTGGACACCCTTTGGTGGACACTTCCCACCGCGAGGCAAGATAGTCCGGGTCCTTGTGAATAGATCAATAGGCACCACTCCAAGGGGTAAATAATAGCACTCCACACAGTCAAGCCGGCCACGGGCCTTGGGAGGTGTCTATGCACATCGCCATCTCTCCTGCTCACCTTTTCCTCCCTGGGAGCCACTGTTGCACAGTGATAATTACCTTTGTCCCCAATGGTACATGGTGTGACACGCACACTTCAGGCTAGGGGGTTGGGGGTCTTTGGTACAATTTGCGCCATTTTGGGGCACCTTACATGAGGCATGTGGCAACGGTCATCACTTTTGATGTAGGTAGGGCATGCCTAGATTCTCAGCACACGTACTCCCCTGGGCTGCAATTCTCGGTCATATGGGTTCTCTTTTCATGGCCCTTATTTATAGGGCATGGCGTCTCTCATTCTAAGGCATCAACAATTGCACTCCTTGGGCGGCGGCAGCATTGCAGGCATCAGCCTCCATGGGAATCATACAATTGTCAGGAGGATCCTCCCATATATTTCCGGGTCCCGTGCCCTTCCAGGTCCCCGTCCCCCCTCTTGGCTTGCCTATGGTACTAAGCGTTCTTGTCCTTGCCTATGGTACTAAGCGTTCTTGTCCAGTTGCAGTTCTGTGTTACAGGTTCCCCCGAGCGAGGCTCCACGCGCAAGCATAATCCAGTGGTCACTCAGGCAGGAAGCCGAGAAACGGATGTGGCCTGCTGGAAGGAGCTTCCACCACACCACAAGGCGGAGATTTCCTCTCCAGAATGGGATTACGGCAGTTAGACAGCTTCTAATGCCCAGGTGGCAGCTCCTTTCCTGTTTTCATGGCTCCCTTTCACACAAGTGTACATAGATGTCATGTCTTCTTCTCTACATTTTCTCCTGCAATCCATGCCTTTCCGGTCAATCATTCGAGACGCTCTCTCAGCTTCGGTGAGTGGCTGCAGAGTTGGGTCACACATGTGAGGTGATCTACTTTAAGACCGCAAGAAGGTCGTTTGGACAAGGCACTCTCTCAGCCCTTGTTAGTGGCTGCAGAGGTTGGTCATGCAGGGATGCGATTTCCTTAAGACCGCAAGGTCAAATGGTATGAGACACTCTCTCAGCTCTTGTTAGTGGCTGCAGAGTTTGGTCATTCAGGGATGTGATTGGCTTAAGACCACAAGGTCAATTCTACGAGACACTCTCTCATCTCTTGTTACTGGCTGCAGAGGTTGGTCATGCAGGGATGCGATTTCCTTAAGACCACAAGGTCAAATGGTATGAGGCACTCTCTCAGCTCTTGTTAGTGGCTGCAGAGTTTGGTCAGGCAGGGATGCGATTTCCTTAAGACCACAAGGTCAATTATACGAGACACTCTCTCAGCTCTTGTTACTGGCTGCAGAGTTGGGTCATTCAGGGATGCGATTTGCTTAAGAACACAAGGTCAATTATACGAGACACTCTCAGCTCTTGTTAGTGGCTGCAGAGTTTGGTCATTCAGGGATGCGATTGGCTTAAGACCACAAGGTCAATTATACGGGACACTCTCTCAGCTCCTGTTAGTGGCTACAGAGTTTGGTCATTCAGGGATGCGATTTGCTTAAGACCACATGGTCAATTATATGAGACACTCTCAGCTCCTTTTACTGGCTGCAGAGTTTGGTCTTTCAGGGATGCGATTGGCTTAAGACCACAAGGTCAATTATACGAGACACTCTCTCGGCTCTTGTTAGTGCCTGCAGGGTTTGGTCATGCAGTGGAGGCGACTTCCTTAAGACCACAAGGTCAAATTGCAGGAGACACTCTCTCAGCTCTTGTTAGTGGCTGCAGGGTTTAGTCATGCGGTAGATGCGATGTCCTTAAGACCACAAGGTCAATTGTACAAGACACTCTCTCAACTCTTGTTAGTGGCTGCAGACTCTAGCCTGGCGGGCGACGCGATTGGCCACAGGAAGGTCAATTGTACGAGACACTCTCTCAGCTTTGTTAGTGGCGGTGGAGTTTGGTCATACAAGTGATGTGAAATGCCTTAAGAACACACAAGAAGGTTAATCGCACGAGGCACTCTCAGCTTGGTGAAGGGCTGCAGAGTGTGGTCATGCATGTGAGTTGCTTGGAGACCGCAGGAAGGTGGTATGAGACTCGCATGCTCAGCCTCTGTGAGGAGCTGCAGAGATGGGGAGTAAGAGGGATTCCCCTTTAAGAACGCAAGAAGGGTAGCTTGAAGACTCACATTCACAGCCTTTGGGTGGCGCTGCAGAGTTTGGAAATGCATGAGATTCTTCTTCAGGCAACAGGAAGGCTACGTGAGGGGTGGAACTGAGGACAATAGATGACCGCTAACGCCCAGTAGGTGGGGATGACTTCAGCAATGGTCGCGGAAAGGATGCACCTCCCAATAAGAGTGGGGGTATCCCAGGTAGCGGCTCTTGCCGCATTCTGGGGGCCTGCGAGCAAGCGAGTTGATGGCAGGCTCCAGATCTGGCCATTACCAGGACTGAGCTGGTATCTAATGACATAAATAAATAAAGGATAATAATAATAATTTGGGTGGGCATGGCCCCAGGTTCACATCATATGGCCCGCCACCACACCACGTTGCAGGTGGTCTGGTGCGGGAGATGGGAAGATGAAGAGTGATATCCGGCCCAGGTGGGCGATTGTAGCCAGAGCCAGCAGGGTCCTACAGGTTATATTTGGAGCTTACTACTTGGAACTTAGACATTTCTCGGAGTTGGGCAACCTTCAATCACTATCAGATTTCCAGAGCGCTACCATAGGGGTGTTAGAAGACTTGGTGGGGGATGGGAGGCAAGATAGACATCTGCCCCCAATCCGTGGCAGAAAATAGATAAGGAAATTCCCATATCTTGGTGTGCTACTAGGGCACCCCCCATTAGGGGTGAAGGCCATCATGTTAATACTCAACCAAAGATCAAGTTGATCGGGGAGGTTCGGGTAAATGGCCTGGAATGGGAGGAGGCTGGTCTCGATATCTTGGGGACCAGACCTCGCTCTCATTTCCCTTAACGGGTTGCCTTGGCCGGACGTCAAGGAATCCAGTTGTTTCGCCTGCAAATTAACACCGAAACCAGGTAGGGTGGCTACCTGAATTGGATACACCAAATTCCTGTCACCCCTTGAGTTAAGGTTAAGGACAGTTAAATAGGTAACAATTCAAATAAATGTTGCCCAATTTGAACCCAACCACTGTTGTCGTGTGTCTTATTTCGGGGGTGGCCAGGCAAGGAATCCTAAGCAGATAGCACCTGCAATGGTCAAACTACAAAGAGTGCACTTTTTGCCACTGCACATTACATTCACCAGCAAATACTTTTTTTGGTTTCAGGGTTTTGAAAATAGAGATGTGCATGAGATTTGATGATGCTTGCATTAGTATCAATAACATAACTAAAAGTTAATATTATACACAGGAAATCTATTTCTTTGTAATGTGTAAAAATCATTCTTAAAACAACTTTGAATTTTGTGTATCATAAAGCAATACTTGTCAAATATAAATAAGCAGCAGTATTGCCATCTCCAAAGCACCAGAATTTACTGTGTTGAAAATCCTATGGGATATAATGTAATTCAAGTAAAGAGGCCAGCTTGCATATTTTCATGTATTCCATTTAGTCAAAATGAAAATAAGAACAAGGGTGGCCTACTAAAAAGCTGAAGGGTATCAGGTTACATTCAAGGTGTAAGTATTCATAAGACAAGATCAGAAGCAGATGTATATAAGTAGAAGTAATATCTAAGGCAGACAAGAGATATGTCTTATTGAAAAAATCTGCCTCAGACTCGCTTATAGGCAAAATAAACAACCACTGCTTCAGCTTATTTAAAATGCCATGAATATTTAATTAAATTAAATATTCCTATCTTACTCCATATTAAAAGATATCAGAGTGCATTACATGCAATGTTTTAAAGCAGTCTCAGACAAGTTAGGATAGTTTAAAAACAAATGTAAAACATATAAAACAATTCAAACAGTTTATGTGATATCAAAGATCTAAAATCTGGTTAGACGATGAATTTTGGCCTCAAATGTTTTAACCTGATGATGAAGGTTTAAGTTGGTGCTGAAATGAGGATAATATCAGTACCAAATGAGAGCATATCACAATCATAATGCCACTTTCCCCCACCGTCCTCGGCTTACTTTAAATCCTTCAAAGTGAGTTCAAAATGAAAAGGTAGTTTGCACTCACTTAACTCAATGAGGCTAGGAGGCAATAATAGCTTCAGTGCAAAATTCTGCAAGAAATGATTTGCACTTCTTAGATGGCTGTATTTATTTCAAAATAAGTGATTTGTGGTTTGCAATTCTTTTCCATGGTATTATTGTGATTCTATTTACCTGCTAAGGCCATCTACACAGGTCAGAACCATTGAATCACACCAAACATATTTTAGTGTGCTACAAACACTTAGCTTCACTATTAGTTAAGATTGTTGGTTTTGAAATCAATATTATAACATTATTTGCTATGAAAATATATATCATATTTATTCATCATATTCTGTGATGGATGAATTTCACTTGAACTTCCAACCATCTCATATCTATGTGTTTTGCGTGTACCTCCAATTCACCTGTTGACTTCTGGTGAAACTTTTGTAGGGATTTGTTACACAAAAATACTCAGTTATGTTTTTGCCAGTTCCTCCCTCTGAAGTATAGCCAACAGCATCTGCTATTCATTTGCTGTTTCCCATTCAAGTACCAGTTGGGGGCTGACTCTGCTTAGTACACTGGTGCCAGGGCCGTAGCCAGGATTTTGATTCCGGGGCTGAGTTTGATTCGGGGGGCTGAATCTGAGTGAGAGAGGGTCTACCCTAGCAAACCTTTTGTATTGTTATCCCAATACCCCCATGCATACGGGATATACTGAGCATGGTGATCAGATCATGATATAAATACACATAGCAGTTTAAATAATGTACTAGTAAGGCCTTATCGCGGACCACCCTGAGAATTGGGGGGGGGACTGAAGCCCCCAAGGGTCCCCCCCCGGCTACATGCCTGACTGGTGCCTTAGACCCTCCTCTCTTCTTCTTCCTAATCTGCCATTTATCTATTATGGAAATCATAACAACTGAGCAATTTAACATAAAAATGTGAAGAGGTTGGGACTGTCCTTATTATCTATCACCTTTAATCCTACAAATAAAGCTCTGAAATGACATAATTAACCAGAGATACTTGTTTGTTCGGCTCCATTTAGAATGAATGAGGGAGCTATTGCATGCTGTTCTGGGATTTCTGTGATGCGGAAGTGATAAAGTGCATTCATAATTCTTGGGCAGCTTGTCTTTAAAGCTGACACCCCAAAACAATCCAGTTTACATGAAATCAATTCCTATCTTCTTAGAAATCTCAATAGCTCCTCCAGAGCAGGGATGGGTGACTTTCATAGATTTGTGAGATGCACACATTGCATCCACACACTATCTTCCCTTTCTCCACTCTTCCTACAAGCCCATAAATTTATTTATTTTTCTGACCTCCTCCAGACCATGAGGGGCAATCATACTGGCAATCTATCATATATATCGTATATTTAATGGAATGCCTGTATAAATCAGGGGATCAGTCAATAGAAAACATCTGCTTCCCAGGCCATTACAATTTGCTGTTACTCAAGGAATAGATAGGATTCTAAAATAGATAGAAATAGTTTTCTTAAATCTTATCATATCCTAGGTTTGCAGCTGCTATGGCATGGGGAAATACCAATTGCACTCAAAATTCAGAAGAGTAATGAAGCAGAATGTCTAATGTTATGAAAACAATCCAGGTTGTTGTGTCAAGAAGATGCATAAAATGCATTGTCAAACCAATGGTTGGAATTGCAACCCTTCATTGAGATTTCAATCCATTAAGCACTAGACTCTTCAGGGTGGTAAGTCTGTACCATTGTTTTGAATCGAACATCTGCTAAACACATTAGGATGTCTTTTCAGCAGTATTCTGGTCTACATTCGCCTAGCAGATTTACCATTTAAACCTATTTGCTTTAGTGAATCTTTAGGGAAATGTCAGGAAACCAGCCATATATGGAATGATAATTCAGGCTGCTTCTGAGAATTAATTCAGCTAGTATCTACCTATTTCCACAGTTTTGTATACCAGTCAGTCAAATATTCTACCTTTACTTAAGAGGAGGGAGTTGTTATATGTTTGAAGCATCATATTTTTGACTGCAATAAAATGACTTACTTTGGAGCTTAACTTTGTTATTCTCTCCTCAGTTTCTAAATTTCCTGATACACTAACTGAACTGACCCACAAAAAGCCATCCTAACACTACAAAATGGTTTCATGCATGTAGAAGTTGCCTCCAGAATTTTACAAGAAAAATTATGTATAGCTTCATTGCTTCGGGCCTTACATTTCTTTGAAATGTTTGATAATCCAGATGCATTAGGATGCTACAAAAGAAACCGTGAAGAACAACTGGCTTTTGAGATCACTTGGAAATTACTTCCAGGGGCGCAAAACTATGCAAGGATAGAAAACAATCTTCCCTATATATTGGATTTCAGAAGTACTTTTCTTCTTTCCCTCCTATTGAAAACAAATTCATCATGATAACATAGCCAAAATGCACAATGTTGCTGAAGGCTAAAGATGCATTTGCTAAACATACTGCGTATCTATTAACGGTAGATACGAGTACATCAAACTCTTGTGGCAATGCAAAGCATTTTAATTAAATACTATGTAATTCAGCCTCCTTTTTGAAACTTCAGAAATAGACCATGAAATTGCTGACTGCACGATCAAAGTGAGAATATTACAAAATTAAAATTCTAGCATCAAGGTAACATTGGTATCATTGTCACTCTCTCTAACTTTAAGACTGTAGCATAAACATGGTTCTACCTAAATAATTTTAAGTGCAAATCTTTCTTATATGTTATATTAGTCAGTCTTGCTCATTTCTTTTTAATGAAATTGAATCTATTTTCAGATGATTTTAAGTGCCAATTGTGCAACCATTATATAGAATCATAATGTTAAAAGGGACCACAACTCCCTGTCAGGTAAAATAATCTACACCTAAAAGGTCCCTGACAGAAGTGTATCCCAGCTTTCTTTAAGAACCCCCCCCAACTTTCTGGGGCAGCCTGTTCAATTGTAGAATGGGTCTTACCATCAAGTCACTCTTTCTAATATTTATTTGGAATCTCTTTTCTTCTAATTTGAACCTATTGGTACAAATCCTACCCTCTTGGATCAACACAGAACAGAATAGCTCCATCGTCTCCATGATGGCTCACTCATTAGCCGGCCGGGAAGGGTGGAATATAAGACCGAACAAATAAATAAATAAATAAATAAATAAATAAATAAATAGAAGATGGCTGTTAATTTTCTCTTCATTAGGCTAAACATACTCAGATCCCTCAACCATTCCTTATATAGCTTGCTTTCAAAATGTCTTCATTCTTGGTCACTCCCCTCTAGATATGGGGAAAGAATTACCCACGATTTTGTATCCTGATTTCACTTTTGACTCTCATCGTCAGATGAGTGACAGCATGGTATAATGGTTTGAACATTACATCTCTGGAGATCAGAGTTCAAATCTTTGCTCAACCATAGAAACCCCTTTATCGCCCTCTAGGCCCTTGGACTTGACCTCCCTGGATAAACCACACAGCAGCTGAGGTACAACAGGTTTATTGTGAATAATATGTATAGGAAAGTGTTTGGAAGCAATTCTATAAGGCCTCCAAATAGCAGCAAATAACAGGAATCAGCAGTGGATAAATAATCCCGTGGCAATAGGGATCCAAGCGGATGGATTCAGGAAACAAGCCGGTTGCAATGAAAGTCTCTTAAAGGTTCCCAGCCGGTTTAAGATGGCAAGGAAGGTTTTCTTGGAAGCAATAAAGTTCAGTAGCTTAGAAAGTCTTTACAGGAACAACACAGGAACGTAGCACTGGAGCAGAAACAAGACAGCCCAATGCTGGCTGACACAGGCTTCTGGAAGGCCCGAAAGCGGCCTCTCTCACAGGAGCATCTCTGAATGCGGAGTTGGTACAAGATACCTTCAATGCGGCATCTCCAAGCAGTTATACTGTCCAGTGGCTTTGATCTGGGTACGTCGAGTGTCAAAGTGGCATGATGGATGACTGTCTGTATGTTTAGCTACCTCAGCTACTCCGGAATGCACAACTCGTTAGGAGCTCGCAGCTGGCAAAGGGAGCTGGACTCGAAGCATCTCTGAGGCGCTTTGCTTATCAGGGGAGGCCCGTTTGAGTAACCTTGGCCTGTCCATGTTGTGCATTCAGTACCTGCTTCTCACGGGAAAGGCAAAGGGGCCCAGAGGGAGTCTCTGGAGAGAAACAAGCTGGCTTGGAAAGTTCTTTGCAGCCGGCATGGCTGCGGTCTTGCTCAAGCAAAACTGAGGCCTGAGGCCCTTGAGGTGTGACACCCTTAGACAATTGTATTTCTCTGACTCAGAGCAATACAATAAAAGCCCCTTTGAACAAATCTTGCTAAGAAATCTGATGATGGGTTTGCTTTAAGGTTGCCATAAGTCAGAAATGACTTGAAGGCACACAACAAAAGAATCATGTTGTTCAGACATAACAGAAATGAAGTAAGGTGGAAAATTATGAAATGGGATAAAAGCAGAAAAGAGAGGACTGTTAGTTGTGTGCTGCACAAGTGAAGATATTTAACATGGCTATCTAAAGGGTAGTGTGCAAGCTAAATGATGTATCTGCACTAGTGTACTAGGTGTGTACAGGCAGGCTGCTATAAGAGATCTCTCCCCTACTGAATTCCCAGACTCTCTTGAGATTGGCCCTATCTACATGGACCATTTGATGGAGTTTCAAACCAGCATTGAAGAAAGTGGTTTCGCTGTGCAGATGATTACATCAGAAATCCTTGAATCAGTTTGAAGCCTAAGTTGTGCTTATACAAACCATACAGCACTGATACACAATAAGAGCTTTAATAGTTAAATGTGGGATTGCATTCAAGCAATGCTTAATTTTGAAAAATAATCATGGATATGTTTTAAAGAAGGGATTTATCCTATCACAGTGGAAGTCAGGATGAAGTATTGTAGAAATTCAATACAGACCAGACCTAGAGATCAGCAAGGAAGAAAATACATGAATGCAGATCTTTTAAATGTACGCACTCGCAGTCTTAAATTGGGCATAGTTTAATATAATGCTTCAAAGTTTTACCCCCATCTGTATTCATTAACAGCCATGTAGACTCTCAAGTAGCAGCATGGGTTTGAACAAATAGCAGAGCTCAACTGAAGGGCTGCGTACATTATTTCATCCACTAGACTCACAACCCAGAAACCCTGCTTTGCACTGTCCAAAACCCTTGATAGAAAATGACATGTGTGTGCAAAAGACATGTTTCTTTGGCATCGATGTTTGTCAGAGTTCTTTAGCATTCCTGCACAAGTTCCTCAATCACTTTCAAATGTAAGTTATTTCCTTATGTATGGCAAAAATTAGGGAACAAAATTGATACCGACTGCTTGACCTACAATCATGTTAGATATTGACTATACAGGGACTGAAGCAAGCTGGATCCCATTTGGTAAATGGAGCAAATTCAGCCTATGACAAATTACAAGAATTTTACTCTTTTATAGATGATACTTCAAAAGTTATGGGTAAACTGTCACCTGTGAAATTGGACTAGGCTTTATCTTTCTACCATTAGTCAACCAAATTTGAATATAAAAAATACTGCAGTTCTCCTCACTACACCTTGCCATATATTCATACTACATGTTTTCAAAAGTATTATCTAACTGGAGAAACAACAGAAATGTCAACAGTTTCAAAGCTTCTGAGAAGCAAAAATTAAATTTTCCCCACCCAGCTTTGCCGTTTCCTCTTTCAAAAAAATTCATTTCCCAATATTTTTTCTAAGCCTGTCACCACATAATAATGCCACCTCAATTAATTTCCCTTTCAATTAATTTCACTCAACACATTAAGACCCACCACCACTTTTAAAAAAGAAAATGTTCTTCACAATACCAAATTTTTAGGAGTTCATGTATGAGGATGTGGATGAATTCTCCAAAGGAGAAAACAGTTCATAGTTATAGTAAGCTCTTTGGGTATATAAATCTTTTCTCTCTGCTCAAGGGAGAAAAAGAAAATTCCTCCATGTATTTGAATGTCCTGTGTTGTGGAGAAAATATTTTTGCATGGAACAAAACTCTTTTCTCCCATGAAAATAGATTTCCTTCACAGGAAACAATTCAGGTTTGTGTAGAAGACTGAAAGCTAAAATGGCGTCCTGCCACGAAACCATTCTTACACCAACATTATCTCCATTTCACTGACATTGGTCAAGAAGCAAGATCTCTTGACACAACTGTTCTGTTGCTTGAGCTCATCCAAAAATGGAACAGAAATAAGGGAAGCTTAATTCAGCCAGATAAAAACCATGCCAAATTCAGGGACACAGCCAATATCACAAAGGAATGTCTAGGCTATGATGGTCTTAGGTAATTCACAGTATTCTTTGACTCCAAAAGGTTTGGATTCTGCACTACCTAGTGTTGGATCAAGCAGTGCTCACCCATTTTTTGATTTAGGACTGCACCCTTAGTCTCTAGCAACTTTTTAACAGGGAAAGTCTATATAGTTTCAGTTAAAGGCTTGGAGTACAAACTTGATGGCTGTGTTGAAATATTCTATTCAGATGGTGGTCATGAGACATGGGAAACACATTTTTTTCTTTTTGTGTAAACAAAATGAGGTTCCAATTGTATTTGTTTTGCCATTTCAGCTGATTCCTGCTGTCATTTTAGGAAAAATATTTGAACACAAAATAAAATAGTAAGCTCAGTTTTTCCAGGGTTACAGCTTGTTGACACTGAAACCCATGCAGTTTTACACTGTCTGTTCAGGCTGACATGGCGCTCTTAGATCAACAACACCAGCTGCTCTTTTAATTCCTTTGGGAGCCAGCATTTAAGTGGAGCTAAATATTAGGTCTAGGTTTAAATCTGTTTTGTAAATATTGTCATTAATGTAGAGGAGTTCCTTTTTAACATGTCTTGATTTGTTGACATTCCTTATACATACATTTAAGGATCCTTATAAGAAGTATTTATTTCAACTAGTTCTATACTACAATTTTTGCAATGTGACCTTTCTTTCTGTCCTAGCAATAAAAAGCAGTTGCTCAGTGAAGGACTGAGAATCAATGGTGAAGCCACCAAGAATGTCATGATGACCTAATTCAAGTGACATTGTGAGGAAAAATAATTGAAGAAATACAATAATGTCAAGTCCAAAATGCATGATGAGATTTGCAAATGCATTGAAGATAACCTGATATAATGGTAATTCCTTCTCATGCGTAAGCTTACATAAGTTCAATGCAATCCATCTGAAGCTCAGTTTTAAAATGATAGTTTCTAAACTGATGCTTAAAAAAGATACTTAACAAGGAATGGGTGAACTTTGACTATGCAGCTGTTTTGGCTTACAGTGCCCATTAACCATACTTAGCATGTCCATTGCTCAAGAATAGTAGGAACTGTAGTTGAAAACATTGGAAGGGCTGAAGGTTCCACACATAGGGCTTAAAATATCATAAAGCTGAAATTTTATTTTTCTTATCCAGTAAGGAGAAATGTTCCCTGAAACAAAGTTTACTGTTGGTATATTACTACTTTGGTAGAGAAGACAGCAGGAAAATTGGCATTTTTAATGGGGAAAGTTGATTTCTAAAAAATATTGCTTTAAAAATATTTTCAGATGTATGCTTGCATGCTTCAGATTTTCGTTTGTATTTAATCAGAAGGCATATGCCCCTTGTTCTCTGTTTTATAACTCAGCTTTGTTTTAGTTTCTTTAAAAGCAATTTGTATATTGTCCTCTCTTGGCTCTCTTAATTCGGTGCCTTCCTGCCTTTGTATGCCAGGAAGTATCTGTCCTTTTTGGTAATTATTATATGTCCTGTTCCTCATAGTCTCCCACTGCTTCATGTCTTGAACATGTTATTTTTAAACAGGTTCTGTTAACAGGAAAATAAAGTTATTTCTACAAAGGAACCGCTATATTTTTTTATGGAGACACAGCAGCAGAATCTTCACTAGAAACACTGCTCAGTGTACTTGTTGGAGGTTAGTGGTGACTAAACTGCAGTAACTCATTTGTTCCTCATTCCGAATATGTGGCTGGTACAGCCTTTCCATGGAACGAGATATGGAGCTATAGGCTCCCTCATGCTACAGGGACACCTTTGACTTTATCACATGGGAAAAATGGCCCATCCTAAAACAATCTGACCTCACTTCAAGCATGGAGCCCACTGGATCCCATTATACAACATTGATTTACTTCTGGTGGAGCTCTGTGTCTGATGTGAGGTTGAGCTGTTGTAAGAGGCAGCAGCATCAACACGGGAGGCTTCTTGTGTTGCACAGAGAAGAATGGGGGGAGAAACAAGGTGGTGGGTGATGCTTCCCCCAATGAGATGAGGTAGGATGGGGACAATGTCAATGCTGCAGGGCACTGGGCATTTGGGTTCCCCATGCCCCACACTGAATTTGCTACTCTTGCATTAATGACCCATGGCAAATCTCCCGCGATCACCTGCAGTTGTGACCTTAAAGTGATGAGATCCCTTATTGCATCAATGGTCTGCTTATTATGTTGGCAGCTTCTTCATTTTAGATGGCATGCTATAACATGTGAATGTCTACAAGTGGGACCAGATAAACATACAATGGTAGGACTAGGCAATAACATAGCATGTCTTCAACAATTATGTATTACTTTCATCATAGAAGTAGTGCCAACAAGTATTCCAGACAAGGAGAAAGAGCACTGCAGATTGTGGTAGAAGCTCTCAGTTGAAGAAGCAATTCTCTCAATCCTCTCAGCTGTTTTTTTAAAAAATATAAAGAAATGGATTATCTCTAGAGAAGGCATGACCAATCTTGGACACTAACCCATTCTGGCTGGTCACAGCTAGGAAGAGCATGACATGTATCACTGGACATTAAAAAACAATAATGTTGTTCTAAGCATTGCTTTAAAGCACATATATAAAACACAAGACCTGTGGGCTAAATTCAGCCCAAAACATCTTTCTATGTGGCCCACAAGACTTTCAATAGAGCAACATAGTTTCATTTATACAGTTTTATATTTTCAAATAGCCCTTTGAAGGCAACCATAAAACTGATGTGTCCCTTGGTTTGACACTCCTGCTTTAATGGAAACTGAAAATAATAGAGACAACTCCAACACCTTATATTCATTTGTATAGTGTAATCTTAAAAATGCAAAGCATACTTTTCACTACTCTTGCATTAATATTCAGAAAGATGAAGGGAAGTAAACATTTTAAAGAAGTAAATTGCATACAAACAAACAGGATGATCCCAAATAATATTCCCCAATAAACACAAACAGCTTCCAAGGTTAGTTGAGCAATTCTTTAAACATTCAAATATTACTTCTAAGATCATCAACATAAAATCTCTTAGAGGACAATAAAATGTCCTGTAAGAGATAATTAGTCTATGTTAAATAGATATATCATTTTAATGGTTATGGGGGGTTTTTTTTACATCTTCCAGCACGTACTATTGTGGGAAATCAGAAATGTTTTATTCAGCACCTTTACAGATGCAAAACAAATCTTCAGAATTTCAACATTCTCAGATCTCCAAGGCTTAGGAAATGTGCAATGAAACATTTACTTAAACATTTGGTCAGTAATATGTGTTGTCTCCAGTACTCAACACCCCAAAAAGCTTACCCTTCTTTCCAATTTTTCAGGAAAATGAGCGAAATAGCAAAAACACACACTATGTGAGAAATGGCACTCTGATAACTGGAAAGTTTATATTATAAAAGAAAGATTCTATTCTAATACTTACATTCATATTTGGATGTGACATAAATTTATTGCAGAGCATTGAGAGAACAT
Organism: Anolis apletophallus; assembly: GCA_030556195.1. NCBI lineage: Eukaryota > Metazoa > Chordata > Lepidosauria > Squamata > Anolidae > Anolis > Anolis apletophallus. The sequence continues at coordinate 71,898,449 of JARBWK010000012.1, read as the reverse complement.
ATGGAATTGGCCACCTTCAGAGTTCTATAAATATCCCCCTGCCTTTTACTTCCACTTTTGTTGGCAGATGCATAAAGATAAATTCTCCCATTAGGGGAAAAAGGGAGGCCAATAAAACAAATCAAATGTATTTGAATCTGAGTCTGTTCTTCACTCCAAATTCTCTTTATCAGTCCTTGCTCTATTTTCAGCAGCTAATTGATTTTATCCACAAAAACCCCTTTTTTGAACAAAGTTTGCAACTGGATGGAAGCAGTTACAAGACGGAAGCAATCATGTTATTCTAGCTATTATTTGAATAGAAATTTCATTACATCACTACATTGTGGCCATAAGATGTGGTGAGACAGAATGATATGCTTGGGCAATAAAACCTGACTTTGATAGCTTTGACAGTGCTAAGAGAAAGTTTGGTGTATGCAAAACAGCTTAGTAGCCAAATACATTTGAAATTATTTAGGTGATCTGGTCTAGTGGTCAGAATGTAAATCCACTTCCAAGTCCTCATGGATCTAAGAATCTCATTGCGTCACATTAAGCCTCTGTCTTTCTGTTGGTCAATCTAGAGCAATCTATGGCCAGATTGCTCTGGTTATTTTAAAAACCAAAGAAAGCTAGAGTTCATTTGAGAAAATACAAAGGAAGACAAAAAAGGCATGAAAACATCTTTCTATCTGCATTCCTACGATGTTATTTTAAGTGTTTTATATCACATTTATATCATAAACCTAAAACTGAGGAATGAACATGCTTTTAGCTTTTCAAGTGCAGGCTGTTCACTGTCTAATTCCAACAGAGGAAAGAAAAAAGTTTAATTGAAGACCAATAGTGCAGATGTGGTGTGCACCCATTCATAATTTCAAGGAGTAATTATTTCATCAGTTATGTTAGATTGCAAGTAGGGCTTCTAAACTAATGAATTATTGTATGACTTATCTGGTTCAATGGATGTAGTAATAGCATTCAGATCATCACTCTCTAATGTTTTCTTCTCCAAGACTGCAGTTATAAGCACAAATATTTATAAATCTCAGACAATATTCTGCAACAGCTACCAATTAAATATGCTTAACTAAGTAACTTCTCCTGGACCAAACCTGGCCACAATCTGATGGAATTGTCATTCCCCCATGCTCTGATCTGTCTCCATACATAAATTAAATAGAGAGATACAATCATGAAAATATCATCATAAGGCCCTTTCCCCGCCTACGCAGTGGGCGGGGAAAGGAAATTACCTCCTCGCACGAAGGGAGACTATTGGTTCCTTGGGAATCTTCTGGGAGTGGGCGGAGGCTGCCTATGTTGGGGCAGCCTCCTGCTCCATTCCTGTTCTAGGTGTTGAAGAGACAACACCTGATGGTCCTTTGGCAAGAGCAGGCCTCTGCGCTTGGTTTGGTTTTTATATTGTTATAATGATATAAAATAAAATATGATTTATATACTGTATATATAGTTATAATATAAATTGATTAATATCATAGATTGACTTATAATATATATAAATTGATTAATATGGATTGAGTTATATATATATATATAAATTCATTAATATCATGGTTTAATTATAATATACTGTATATAAATTGATTAATATCATAGATTGACTTATAATATATATAAATTGATTAATATGGATTGAGTTATATATATATATCAATTCATTAATATCATGGTTTAATTATAATATACTGTATATAAATTGATTAATATCATAGATTGACTTATAATATATATAAATTGATTAATATGGATTGAGTATATATATTTGAATTCATTAATATGGTTTAATTATAATATACTGTATATAAATTGATTAATATAGAGTGAATTATAATATATATATAAATGGTTAATATCATGGATGAATTTTTATATATATAAATTGATTGATTATAATACAATAAGGTATTGTAAAATATGTATATATATCTATAGTAAGAAGATGGGAATTAATTTTTAGGCCTCAGCCGGCAGGGTTTCCAGGACGGCTTAGGCTCGGGCATCCCCTCCCACCTTCACCTGTTTGGGCCTCCGGGAGGCCTGTGTATTTCCTTGGGTCGGGGCCTGGGGGTTCGAGTGGGCGCTGCGAGGCCGAGACATTTGCCTGGGCGGGCGCTGGCCATGTTCCTCAGGGCCTGCGCCCCTTATCCTTTCTTTTCTGCTGGGCTCGCTTCCAGTGGGTGCCCCCCCCCATTTCGGGGCCTGTTTGCCCCTACATGGCCTCCTGCTGGGCGCCTGGCCTTGCTCCCTGGGCGGTCGGCGTTCTTCCTCTTTCGGGAGGCATGGCCAGGCTTGGGCCCGCGCTGCGGTGTGCAGCCCGCAGACGCGCCGCGTTTCGGGGCCCATTTGCCCCTGCGTGGCCTCCTGCGGCGTCTGACCTTGCTCCTCAGGCAGCTTGCATTCCTTTCCTCCTGTTGGGGGAGCGAGGACGGGCCGGGCCTCGCTGCGGCGCGCTGCTTGTGGGCGCGCCGCGTTCCGGGGCCCGTTTTTTCGCTGGTGCTGCCTCCTTGGAGCGCACATAGCTTTGCTTCCCCTTGGACCGCCTCCCGGCCTCGTGGTCCAAACAGCGCTCCTGGGGGCGGCCATCTTGTAGGCTGGGCTCCAGGTGCCATCTTGGGAAGGTCGGCCTCAGCGGGGCGGAGCCTCGGCGGCCATTTTAGTAAGGTCATGGTGGCCATTTTAAGAAGGTCGTGGCTGGGCCTTGGCGGCCATTTTAAGAAGGTCGTGGCTGGGCCTTGGCGGCCATTTTAAGAAGATTAAGGCAGGGCCTTGGCGGCCATTTTTTGTGAAGGCCTGGCGGCCATTTTAGGAAGGTCACAAAAAATAATAAAATTAAATTAAAAAATAAAAATAATAATATTAACCAAAATAAAACAGAAGGAAATTGACATTACTAAAACAGTAATTTATATATACAATATCCCTTGCGATATTGGTAGGTTACTGAAGCACTCTCTCCTGACATTAATGATAATGACATTCACCCATCTTTACAAGTTTCTAGAGGTGGTGAGGTCTGTAAAACTAATTTAAAAAAGGTGGTTTAGATATCTTTGAATGTCCAAATTTAAGATAAAGAACTATTGTCTGTTTCAGGCAAGTGTGAATATTGCATTTGATGAATTGATCAGCAACGAATGCCTTGCAGCTTTGGTGCTTGGCTGCTTCCTGCCAGGGGACCATTTGTGGCAGGCGATTAGCTGGCCATGATGGTTTCTTGTCTGAAATCCCCTTTTTAAAGCAGCCATGTATGGCTGGTTTTATCAAATGACGCATTATCCATCAAGGTCCCACCTCCCCAGGGTCTGGGTTTACCCAACAGCATTATCCGTCTCTCTTCAAAACAAAATTCTTCTCCCGAGGATCAGTGGGATGCATGCCTTGGCCCTCTTTTTTGAGTTTACTTCCCTACCCTGTAGTCCCATAAGATACATCCTAGGGCAGAAGCAGTTTTGACTTTATTACGTCTACTCCGGTGGAAAAGGTATCTAAGCGATGCCTAGCTTTCTGGCTAAGGAGCAAGTTGGAGGACTTACTATAAACCATGTCTTCTCAAAGTTCTTCATGACCCTTTAATACAGTTCCTTGTGTAGTGGTGACCCTCTACCTTAAAATCATTTGTTGGTTCTTTCATGACTTGAATATTACAACCGTTATGAATTATTACATGAATTTCGGATATCCAGGATATATTTTATTCATTGGACCAAATTTGGCATAGATACTCGATACGCCAAATTCGGATTTTGTTGGTTGGGGGGATTGCTTAGCGACAAAAAACACACCAACCGAGATCATGTTTTATTTTATTATTTAATAACCTGTCTAGTGAGAATGGTTAATTTAAGGGCCAGGCCAATTTGTAGTCTGCAGACGCAGACTTATCAGCTAGAAGGATGGTACCAAATATCCACTCTCTACTTCAGTGGCCACTTACCAGAGAACAAAATATTAGTTGGGCCCTCAAACATCTTTATGAGTATTGATGATTAGACGGTGGTACTTTGTAAGGGAGTGGAACAAGGGATTAGTAGATCACTGCAAGGGCATGACTCAATACGGCTTGTTAACCGTGGGTCAGCTCTTTCATAATCCACACTAAAAACCAATTCCATAAGGAAACATATAAGTTCGATAGAATTGGTTATTTGGTATATATAGTTTTGAAATCCTGTGCCCTTAACGACTGCCTGGCACAGCACGACGCATAACAGTTATTCATATCAGGGTCGCTTCTGGAAACGACTAGAAGCTTCCTCCCTGTTCCACTGCTGTGGTACACTCCTCATCTCTTCGGAGAATGGGGTTTTTCTCTTTCAACCATGTTTGCTTCACAGTTTTTAGAATCCAATTAGTTATATATTTTCTAATTTTGACTTCTGGATTTTCCGCTTTTCTTATTTGTTTTCTTTGTTGCCCAAAAATATGCAACAATACAGTTTACCTGAGGTTAGTCCACTTTTTACGAACACCTGGTCCAGTTGTGTATATCTCATTAGGAGTGGTTTTCACTTGGCTTCATCAGGTCTACACTAGTAACATTAGCCTATTGGTTGAAGGCTCAGGGTTACCTGACACCACTAATGTTTTCCGCATCCGCAGGATCAGGTGGGGTTGGTCCCGTTAACAGGGCCCATCCTACGATGATCGGGAGCCCTTGACCCCCTCGCTTTTAAGTGGTTTGAAACAGATGTAGACCAGGATTTGCTGTCCTGCCAACAACAGTTGTTCCTTTGCTGCGTTGACAGCATTTTGTCGCTGCCTGCAAGATAGCGAGTTAGTTCCTTTCCCTAAACGGACAAATCCCATTGTGCACCATATACTCAGATATGCAGATGGGTCGAGGCGGTTTGACAATTTGTTGATTCAGTTTTTAAGATTGAACAACGATGACCCCTCCCCCCCCCTCGTTTACAAGGCTGCGGGGTCTTGGGAGGGGAAATCAGTTAAAGTCTTTCCATCACCTAGCCTATGACAAGGGGTCCCGATAGCTGAAACAAGTTAGGGGACCCTCACTCGAACGCATTTTCTGTGTGGGGCTCTATTGAGTGAAATCACCTGTCACTTCATCAGGGTTACACAGGTCAGGAAGGCTAATTTTTTAATAAGGGGAATTTCCTGTTGGCTTTAATGGTATATCCTGTTGGCGGCGGTAAATGATTTTAAGGATGCGCCTTAGGTGGCATCGTAGAATCCAGGCCCATTTGGTTCAGAGCGTACTTAGGGGACCACTGGTTCCCTGAACAGTGAACACACAGTTATGGCACACCGAGGAGATTACCACCATCTGGTATTGCCGAGTGGTTCCCCATTCTCATGTGGTCTCCTCTGGACATGGAGCTCTGCCTATTCGGCTGTACAGTCCATGCGATAATTTCTCAATTTCCATATTATCACACACTAATGGCAAGTCACCCTGGTTGAGGAGTGCCTGAGCACTTTCATCTTGTTGCCGCAAATTTACTCAAATTTGATCCTTTCACATTGTGGGTCTTGATAATACCCTGTGTGCACTATCTTGCACGCAGGATTCATATGGAGTGTCACCAGGCTTCATCAAGTTTAATATGAAAGTGTTAGCTTAATGATTAAAGGCTCAGGGCTTACCAGACACCACCAATGTTTTTCCCCATCCACAGGATTATGTTGGATTGGCCCCATCGTTGGGCCCTATTCTGTGATGATCATGAACCCTCGACACACATAATTTGAAGATTTTGAAGCAAAATTGACCCGGAATTTGCTAGTCCTGCCAGATCACCTTTGTTTTCATGCTGCCACATGACAGCAATTTTTCGCTGCCTTCCTAGTTAGTTTGATAGCTGCTTCTTTAAGGAATACAAATCCCATCGTGCATTAACTTCAGTTATACAGATGGGTCAGATGGTTCGACAATTTGATTATTTTCCAAGACAGATTAGCGAGTTAAAGGCAGTATTGTTAGGTTAGCTAGATGTAATGATCCAAAATTGTGCCCTGTTTTAGCCCTAACACAGTTTACGTCATGTGCCCCAATTCTCCAGTAACTTTTTGGTCATCAAAACAGGGCCCCATTGACTGAATTAACTCTGGGCGGTAACAGAAAAGGCAGTGGAGTAAGTGGGCTGGGGCATCGTAATTTTATACCCATTCATTCAATATTGGGGTAGCTTCCAGCTGCACAGTTGGACTTCAAATACACATCATAAAAGGAATGGGTATATGAAATTCCGTGTTTTTATGTGATACATTCGCTTGATAATTAACCAGTTTTCTCGTTTCAGACATGTTGATGAAGGTGCTGAGACGGAGAATCCCTATAAGTGGACACAGTTGTTTTTCACTGGGTCGAGTGATAGGTGCTAGGATCTCCTTTGGACAGCACTTTGTTTTTGCCATGTTGCCACAGCCAATGCAAAGGGACACATGCCCTGCATTGGGGGTTTTGATTCCTTGTTGCGTTTGGATGAGCCCCTCCGGGTGCGGGTCCTCCATTGTGAGACAATAATGTGGGCTTACTGCAAGGTAGCCCCTGTTCTTTCAGTCAGAAGGGATTTGTATAGGCTGTGGCGGTCATGGCCTTGGCTTGTTTCGTTTGGTCAGCAATCATGCAGCGCCATATGGGCTGTGTGGCGGTGATGTGCGACAAATTGGAAAGAGCCTTTAGGCGAGTCAGTGGTGGCAGGCATGGCCACGGGTTCGTCTCATTGGGTCGGCATTCATACCGCGCCCTGAGTGGCTGTAAGCGGAAATGTGCGACAAATGGAGAGAGCCAGAATTGTTTCATTGTCTTGACACTGCGAATAGTTAATTTTCACGAATTACAGGTAGGTGGTGTTGAGGGACTTGGTGGGGGATGGAGACTGAATAGACATTCGTCTCCAATCCGTGGCGTAAATAGTTTAGGGTAATCCATAGACCCATATTCACTCACGCACTCTTCAAGGTTGTTTGGGCCAGTGCACAAATACACTCAGGTGGACGTCTGTTCAGGCTGAGGGGATGTCATTGGTCCAGAAATTTTGAGAGCCGGTTAAGTATTTCAGAGAAGTTTTCTTGTGTTTTCCTTGAGAGGTTACCCAGTTTTGTGTTGTTGGGGACTCAGGAGAGTTTCCCAGTGTTGCCGAGGGTCGTTCGCTCGCGGACGATACCTCGGCTTAGCCACACCTTGTTCCCTTGACACCTGAGTTTAGTGAGGTTAAACTTAAATCGGTAACTTTAAAATAAATAAAAGTTGCCCTAATTTAATCCAACTACTGTTGTCTGTCTCGTTATTTCGGGGTTGGAAGGTAAGGCCCTTTCCCCGCCTACGCAGTGGGCGGGGAAAGGAAATTACCTCCTCGCACGAAGGGAGACTATTGGTTCCTTGGGAATCTTCTGGGAGTGGGCGGAGGCTGCCTATGTTGGGGCAGCCTCCTGCTCCATTCCTGTTCTAGGTGTTGACCCACCACTCCCGCCCGGTTACAATATAGTGGTCGCCTTAGGGGCCGGGTAGGAATTTTTTCCCCTTCGTTAAAAATAAAGAAAAATAAAAATACTAGGGGGGGTTTTTTGCCTACCCTGTACTGTGACTGGGCCTTTTATGGGATGGCGGTTCTATAAATAGGACAGCGTAAATAGTTTAGGGTAATCCATAGACCCATATTCACTCACGCACTCTTCAAGGTTGTTTGGGCCAGTGCACAAATACACTCAGGTGGACGTCTGTTCAGGCTGAGGGGGATGTCATTGGTCCAGAAATTTTGAGAGCCGGTTAAGTATTTCCAGAGAAGTTTTTCTTGTGTTTTCCTTGAGAGGTTACCCAGTTTTGTGTTGTTGGGGACTCAGGAGAGTTTCCCAGTGTTGCCGAGGGTCGTTCGCTCGCGGACGATACCTCGGCTTAGCCACACCTTGTTCCCTTGACACCTGAGTTTAGTGAGGTTAAACTTAAATCGGTAACTTTAAAATAAATAAAAGTTGCCCTAATTTAATCCAACTACTGTTGTCTGTCTCGTTATTTCGGGGGTTGGAAGGTAATTGTGATGATATACTTTATAGCACAGACCTGCTAGTGCAGAGGTTCTCAACCTATGTGTCCCCAAATGTTTTGGCCTTCACTCCCAGAAATCCTAACAGCTGGTAATCTGGCTGGGATTTCTGGGAGTTGTAGGCCAAAACACCTGGGGACATACAGGTTGAGAAGCACTGTGTTAGTCCATTGCAGTTACACTATCAGTATTTGTGGATTTCAGATAGTGGGCCTCTCTTCAAAGACAATTGTGCCAATTAAACAAAATTTTGTTTCTATGTTCATATTTCTAAGTGTTCTTGCAAATATGACTTCACTCACTTTTGCTGTTCTATATTTTTTATTTTTCAAGAATGGTTTCCCAATTCTATCTGTAAAAAACAAAACGAATAAGGCAAATATAATGATAAAAATAAAAAATACACAACTTGAGAACAGCAAGAGGGAAGAGGAAGAGGTAGAGAGTGAGAGAATTCAGTTCACTGACAGTACTTTAATACTAGCATGCTCACACAAAAATTGAACGAACCCATTGCACCAAGGTAAGTGATGGGAACAATGCAGGATTGTGAACTTTTAATGGGATTTGACCCATGGACTACTCCTTTGTTGCTGTAACCTTAAAAGGGTCTACTTATATTCCACCAATATTTGCATATCAAACATCCATTTCTTAAGGGCAAGGAAAGGCCAAGTTATTTGTGTGTTTGTTTTTCTGTCCAAGTAGGCAAACTTAAAAGTGTTCCTTTTATGGAATGCAAATGCCACTCTAGGTTTTCAGGAAATCGTGTGCTGTGACTTTTAACCACAGAAGACTTTAAAAATAGGTTTTGCTTCACTTAAAAAAACATAGTGAAGTTCATATGTAAATAATTTACTGAAGTCCTTATGATTCATGGGAATAGTCCAGAGGTATTGTGGGTAGTTGGAGTGCCAAGCTTCACAGAAACTGACCACATTCCAGTATTACCCAATAAGCTATTGTTCCACTATCCAGAGAGACTGGAATTAACTATGATTGGCAGTTTTCCTCATCTCCAACATAATCCAACATGACAAAATAAATCTGCACACTCTTTTGCAGAAATAATCATTCTTCAAGTTCAAAGATAAGGTTTTGTCTGCAAAGGAAAAAAAATAATTACAAATTCTCAAAACAACCATCGGAAGCCGAATAAAGCTGTCAGCTACACTGATAAGGCAGGAAGGAACAGCAAGCAAGAAGTTTCAAAATAACATTTCTCTTTATAGCTGTCGAGGGTGGTATGAAATCAGATAGACCCTTTGTAACATTGAAGTCAATCTTGTTTGTAAGCTTGAACCTTTAAATGTTTGTAACCTGGAAGTCTCCAATTGATATGTGATTATCTTTTTGAAATATTTTTGTGAAAAGAATTATAATACTGACTTTATTGCTTCTGTCCTCCCACTGATAATTACACCGCTTTCTTCAAAGGCTTACTTTGTAACAATATTCCAATAGTCTACCTTATTTTTAAAAAATGTAGAAAACAAAGGTACTTGTCATTATGTTGCTGACTGAGAACTTCCCCATCACACACAGAGGGGAAAGACTCTCATCTCATTAACTATCCATAATCATAAAAGTACAAGTAGTATTTATTTCACCCTGATACCCTACCTGCTTTTAATTCACAGGAAGAATATGAGCAGTCTAGAGAACAAGGATAGGAATTATGCAGCACTCCAAATGTCATTTATCTCTGAAATCCCAGATGGCTACCAGGTTTATAGAAAAAGATACAGACCTTCAGATAACCTGGACCGGAGCTGTAAGTGACTTTTTAGGTCGAAACCAAGAATTTGAATTGTGCCCAGAAATGTCTTGGCAGCCAGTGAAGCTGCTGCAACATAGGAGTTGTACATGTCCTGCAGCCAGTTAGCAATCTGGCTGATGCTCTTTGGGCTAACTGAAGTTTCTGAGCACTTCTCAAAGGCAGCCTCCTGTAGAGCGCATTAGCATTTACCACTATGGCCAGATCTAATCTCTCCAGGAATGGATGCAATTGGCGCACTAGCTTTAATTGTGCAAAAGCACTCCTGGTTACTGCTGATACCAGAGCCTCCAAGCTCAGAGCCAAATCCAGGAGTACTACTAAACTGTGTGCCTGCATTTTCAAGGGGAGTGTAACCCCATCTGTCTTACGACTAACCACAAGCACCTCTGTCTTGCCTAGATTAAGCTTCAATTTGTTTGCCCTCATCCAATCCATTCAAGCTGCCAGGCACTGGTTTAGCACAGTAACCACTTCCTTGGAATTAGGTGGAAAGGAGTAATAGTGTTGGGTGTCATCTGTGTGTAGATGACACCACATTCCAAAACTCCAAATGACATCTCCAAGTAGTTTCATGTATATGTTAAACAGCATGGGGGACAAAATGGAATCTTGAGGGACCCCACAGGCCAATGGCTTAACAGGAATCACAGAGCTCTATGAAGTTTAACAGGAGTCCCCCAGCATCACCTTCTAGGAAGAAATGGAGCCATTGAAGAACAATACCTTTAACTATGGAGAGAAATAAGCCAGCCAGAATAATGAGCAGCCTAGCTTTTGGTAAATGTCTGCCTCTGGTGTTCAATATGCATGTTTCCCAAATATTCATGAGACTGCAGCAATCTGTAGCACATTGGGTGACATCAGGGGATTAAAACACGATCTCTTCCACTTGTCAAATACATTAGAAACACAATCTCTCAGGTTTCAGGAAGTTGTTCAATCTTCTTTTCAGTTATTAGGTTTTGCTCCATAGTGTTTGGTATAAAATAAGCAGATCAGGACTATGCCAGGCCCTGAAATCTGAACTCAAAATCTAGGACCCAAGTATGGCCACCTTATGGCATAATAACAACCGGGGCTTTATGATGCTAGCAAGATTTGGCAAGTATCTCTTATGTGAGATCTCCCCTATTGGTGGACTGGAAAGCTTGTCCCTTATTGGGCTGGAAGTGTCTTTTATTTTAAGGGATATTTCTGCCACCTGCAGAATTTTGGGATTTGTAGTTCAGTGAGGCTGTTAAAGGCTCCTCCCTCAACTACAAACCCCAGAATTCTGCAGGAGATTTAAAGGAGATTCATTCTCTAGTGTGATGAGGCCCATAGACTTGGAAAGTTCTTCCTTTTATATTGACTGGACAAGATGCCAAAACATCCTATATTTTTTGCATGTGAGCTCTTCATATAAGGGGAAACGCACAAAAAATTATAAATGTAGGCATTGTCTTAATTTTTCAAAGATTTACATAGCTAGGGCATTGAAATCAATACTTTCATTTGATATTTAGGAAGAACAATGTCTTGTTAACAGCTACTTTCCCATTGTCTATCTTATATGTCATGAATTTCAGCTGTCCCCTACTGCTATTTTGAAAAACTGGCAATGGTAACTGCTACAAGAATCATATTACAAGGGACAACTCCTGGTCATATAATTTAGCCTGATAAATTAAGCATCAACCAGTTGATGCATATATACATACCATTTTCAAGGCTCTGCTATCACTCTGAAATTTCTCTAACTTAACCTAATGAATATAGAAAAAGCCAGAGAATCCTAATTTGGCTTGGCCACTTATTTAATCCTTTCTTTAGGACTTTTTCTCTTAGCTTAGTCTTTCCTCTGCTGTTGTTTACCTGGTCAGAGGTGACACAACTCATACAGCAGTTTCTTTCTTTCTTTCTTTATATTGCTCGTGGCTTTGAGAAGTCACTGCAAAAGCAAATCAAATGAAACAAAATGAAAAAATTAGTCATGAGAGAGAAATGATGCAACTGATGTTTTTATTTTAGTGTCTTATTATTGTCATGCCTGTGTAGTCATCATGAACATCAATTGTCTCTGCAAGGAGAAAAGGAATACTCTTTGTGGTCCTTAGCGCCCTCCCTAAGGAGATCTGACAAGCACCCACCTTGTCCACCTTTCGTAAGGATTTAAAAACTTGGATGTTCCATTGTGCCTTTGATTAGGCAGTTCACCAGAGAACTGGCTTGATCTTATCTAAGTTTCTGCACTTTAGTTCTGCCCACCCCCACTAATTTTGACACTTTCTGACCGGAGGTATTCCTTTTAGACTGATACTTTTTTCACTTACGCTCAACTCTACTTAGGAATTTATTGCACTTACTTGAGCCCGGACCCAGCTCTGATTCCATTTTCATCCATGTTATTTTTTTAATGATGTTGTTTGTGTCTGTGTTATACTTTATTGATTAATTTTAATGCCGTTGTTTTTATCTGTGATTTGGGCTTGTCCCCATGTAAGCCACCCCAGTCCCCTTGGGGAGATGGTAGTATGGTATAAAAATAAAATTATTATTATTATAAACATAACAAGATTAGTACACAGCAAACAAGATCACTATGTTGTATTGGATCACATGTCAGAAACGTCCCAAGTGTCTAGGACTGTGTGTTGTATCAGTGAATAATGCGTGCAGATCCCATTAAGGTGGCCTTTTGCAGCTGACATAGAAATTTGGTCAGTGCCAATTGTGCTTAAGTACAGGCCAAAGTCTTTATTGAATTATTATTATTTATTATTATTATTATTGGCTTTTTGAAAACAATCCATATATACAATGGGTGATGGTTAAGAGTATGTAAGAAGATATACTCCATAGACTTTATATGCGTATCAGTTAAAAATCAAAAGAGGTGCAATTAATAAACTTGTAGAAAATTAGATGCTTCTTATGTAAATGCTACTAAGATTTGGAAATTCATCTACCAGTACTATAGTACCACTGTCATAACTTGTCATCAATCAAAACAGCTGCTCACTTTAAATATTGATATATAAATGCTCAAATATAGAATCTGCAATCTGGTACTCCTTTCAGACAGCTGCTGAATGTTGAAAAGTGTATTCCAATTGGCAGCAGAGTTGGAAGTACCCATCAGGAATTAACTACCCAGGATTACATCTAAAACAGTACTGTAACCACACAGAAATCATTTGCCCTTTAATGTTCCCATGTTGAATTTACAAACATGCAATCCTGAAACCAGAGGTCAAGATGCAGCCCATTCAGTCTCATATAGCAAATGGCATGTGGAACTAAGGGAATATGATACAACTTTCTCCTGCATCTGAATGGTCAGTCTCAAATTCTTTCCATTCTGAGTATGGTTGCATCGACACTGTGGATTTAATGCAGTTTGACATTTTACTACACATCCTTACCTAATATGTTTCAAAATTAGTTAATCTTGTGATAGGGTTTCATACAACCAAGTTGGAACAAGAGATTCTCCATGTGGTTGTTTCTTGTATGAATAGTCTTAGATTTGCATGAGATTTTAAGGAATAGACTTGTTGGTCTTATTTTATGAGGCCTGAATGTGAATGGGGTAAAGAAGTATGATTCTTTCTACAACTACCTTCTAGGACAGTGTTTCCCAACCAGTGTGCCGTGGCACACTGGTGTGCCGTGAGCGATCATCAGGTGTGACATGGGAAATTGGAACTTCCAATACCCTTTCTTCCCCCTCCTGCTGAACACTTTTTCTTCTCCACTCAGGCTCCCTTCTTCCCAGCCTCGCTCTGCTCGCTTTGCCTCACTTTGCTCTGGGGCGAGCCTTCGCAGTAGCGCCCGCACGGGTCACGTCTTCCTCCCTCCCTCCCCCCTCCCCTCCTGAACATGCTCACCCTATCTTCCCCAAACTCCATCTGTGTTCACATTTAGGCATATTGAGTATTCATGCCAAGTTTGGTCCTGATCCAACATTGTTTCAGTCCAGAGTGCTCTCTGGATATAGGTGAACTACAACTCTAAAACCCAAGGTCAATGCCCACCAAACTCTTATTTTCTCTTGGTTATGGGAGTTCTGTGTGGGAAGTTTGTGTCTTTCTGCCATTCCTGCCAGGATATCTATGTTGTGTTCATTGAAACAGGTCCAGGTTTCACACTGAGTGTATAAATACATTTAAAAACATATTAACTATATGTATTACTGTGTTAGAATGTCATTTTGTGTCATTTTGGTTGGTGGTGTGCCCCAGGATTTTGTAAATGTAAAAAATGTGCCACGGCTCAAAAAAGGTTGAAAAACACTGTTCTAGGACAGTGTTTTGGATAGCATAGCAGCAATTTACATCCCAGCATAAGTTTATCATTCCATAATGTTGAAATAATGAAGGAAGTTTTTTTTTTAAAAAAAAAGCATAATGCTGAATGTAAAGTATACAACAAAGCTGGGATCAGGAAATAAGCCCTTAAAGTTCATTACAAATTTTTGTGGTTTGCAAAGTTAAAGAGGAGGGCTAGACCTGCCATTTAACAATCCATTTATATTACATGTGGATAACTCCATGGCATGTTGGGCTTTTTCAGCCTGAAATAAAAGGATAGGAAAACCTTA